>ML663568.1:2876337-2938740 GCA_007570785.1 Antilocapra americana | reverse complement strand
CACATGATTATCTCAATAGATGCAGAGAAAGCCTTTGACAAAATTCAACATCCATTTATGATAAAAACCCTCCAAAAAGTAGGACTAGAAGGAACATACCTCAACATAATAAAAGCTATATATGACAAACCCACAGCAAACATTATCCTCAATGGTGAAAAACTGGAAGCATTCCCCCTGAAATCAGGGACAAGACAAGGGTGCCCACTCTCACCACTACTATTCAACATAGTTTTGGAAGTTTTGGCCACAGCAATCAGAGCAGATAAAGAAATCAAAGGAATCCAGATTGGAAAAGAAGAAGTAAAACTCTCTCTGTTTGCAGATGACATGATCCTCTATATTGAAAACCCTAAAGACTCTACGAGAAAATTACTAGAGCTAATCAGTGAATATAGCAAAGTTTCAGGATATAAAATCAACACACAGAAATCCCTGGCATTCCTATACACTAACAGTGAGAAATCAGAAAGAGAAATTAAGGAAACAATTCCATTCACCATCGAAACAAAAAGAATAAAATACTTAGGAGTATTTCTACCTAAAGAATCAAAAGACTTGTATATAGAAAACTATAGAACACTGATGAAAGAAATCAAGGAGGACACAAACAGATGGAGAAATGTGCCGTGTTCGTGGATTGGAAGAATCAATATAGTGAAAATGAGTATACTACCTAAAGCAATCTATAGATTCAATGCAATTCCTATCAAGCTACCAGAGGTCTTCTTCAAAGAATTAGAACAAATAATTTCTCAATTTGTATGGAAATACAAAAAACCTCGTATAGCCAAAGCAATCTTGAGAAAGAAGAATGGAACTGGCGGAATCAACCTACCTGACTTTAGGCTATACCACAAATCCACAGTCATTAAGACAGTATGGTACTGGCACAAAGACAGAAATATAGATCAATGGAACAGAATAGAAAGCCCAGAGATAAATCCACGCATCTATGGACACCTTATCTTTGACAAAGGAGGCAAGAATATACAATGGAGAAAAGACAACCTCTTTAACAAGTGGTGCTGGGAAAACTGGACAGCCACTTGTAAAAGAATGAAACTAGATCACTTTCTAACACCATACACAAAGATAAACTCAAAATGGATCAAAGATCTAAGCATAAGACCAGAAACTATAAAACTCCTAGAGGATAACATAGGCAAAACACTCTCTGCTATAATCCAAAGCGGGATACTCCATGACCCACCGCCCAGAATATTGGAAATAAAAACTCGAATAAACAAATGGGACCTAATTAAAATTAAAAGCTTTTGCACAACAAAGGAAACTATAAGCAAGGTGAAAAGACAGCCTTCAGAATGGGAGAAAATAATAGCCAATGAAGCAACAGACAAACAATTAATCTCAAAAATATACAAACAACTCCTGCAGCTCCATTCTAGAAAAATAAACAACCCAATTAAAAAGTGGGCCAAAGAACTTAACAGACATTTCTCCAAAGAAGATATAAAAATGGCTAACAAACACATGAAAAGATGCTCAACATCACTCATTATCAGAGAAATGCAAATCAAAACCACAATGAGGTACCACTTTACACCAGTCAGAATGGCTGCCATCCAAAAGTCTACAAGCAATAAATGCTGGAGAGGATGTGGAGAAAAGGGAACCCTCTTACACTGTTGGTGGGAATGCAAACTAGTACAGCCACTATGGAAAACAGTGTGGAGGTTCCTTAAAAAGCTGCAAATAGACCTGCCATATGACCCGGCAATCCCACTGCTGGGCATATACACCGAGGAAACCAGAATTGAAAGAGCCACGTGTACCCCAATGTTCATCGCTGCATTGTTTACAATAGCTAAGACATGGAAACAACCTAGATGCCCATCAACTGATGAATGGATAAGAAAGCTGTGGTACATATACACAATGGAATATTACTCAGCATTAAAAAAAAATTCATTTGAAGCAATTCTACTCAGATGGACGAAACTGGAGCCCATTATCCAGAGTGAAGTAAGCCAGAAGCAAAAACAACAATACAGTATATTAACGCATATATATGGAATTTAGAAAGACAGTAATGAGAACCCAACATGGGAGACAACAAAAGGAACGCAGATGTATAGAATAGACTCGTGGACTTTGTGGATGAGGGTAAGGGTGGGATGATATGGGAGAAGGGCATTGAAGCATGTTAATTGTCATGTGTCTAATCAATCGCCAGCCCAGGATTGATGCTCGGGACTGGTGCAGCGAGATTTCCCGGGGGGGAGGGAGGAGGGAGGGGGGTTCCGGAGGGGAAGCATATGTAAACCCATGGTGATATCATGACATTGTATGGCAAAAACAGTTTAAAAAAAATTAAAAAAAAAAAAAGATTCAAACTGTGATAAAGATTGTGAAAAAATAAAGAGGCTATGCAAAACAAAATTATTCAGGAAAGGGTAACTACATTTGATTAGGTCAGTAGGAAAGGCCTCTCCCAAGGTGACTTTTGAGCCGATACCTAAAGAGTAAGAAGAAGTCCATCAGGAAATGAGGAGAACGTATGTTCTAGCCAGAGGGAGGAGCATGTGCAAAGTCTGAGATGGAAGAAGGCCTGTCATGCTTGAGAAAATGAGGAGGCCAGGAGAGGCGGGAGCTGGGTAGGCAAGATGAACAGTGAAATGCAATGGGTTTGGGAGAGAAGGAGATGAGCCAGATCAGGTGAGGTAGGAAAACTGGGGGATGCTCCCCTGAAGAGGTGACCCACTGGGCTAAGTTGGAAAGGATGAGTGGAAGCTAACAGAGCTAGAAAAGAGGGAAGAGCATTGTATGCAGAGAAGAACACATACAAAGTCCCATGGCATAAGGAAGAACATGTGTGTGTGCTTGCGAAGTCACATCCGACTCGACTCTTTGTGACCCTATGGACTACAGCCCACCAAGCTCCTCTGTCCAAACGATTCTCCAGGTGAGACTGCTGGAGTGGGTTTCCATGCCCTCTTCCAGGGGATTTTCCCGACTCAGGGATCAAACCCTGAGTTTCTTAAATCTCCTGCATTGGCAGGCAGGTTCTTTATCACTAGCGCCAGTTAGCAAGCCCTAAGGAAGCACATGGTGGATAAGTAAAGAAGAGGTCCACGTCACTGCCCAGGAAAAGCAAGGCTCGCTGTGAAGCTGGAGAACAAGTAATGGCTGTAAGTAATGGGTCTATAATCCATTCTGGATTTTACTCCCATTGGAGAAGGAAGCCATTGAAAGTTTAAAAGCTTGGTACCTATTTATTGATGTCATTCATCCCAATAAATATTAACTGATTGTACTTCATGGGTAACCCATCAACTGTGGACAACTGGGATTTAATTATAAATAGTATAAAGAGCCTAACACCTCAACTATTTTTTTAATTGGTATGGACTTTTTTATTTTTTGTAGAATGAAGCAATTTTTAATTTACTTTCTAATAAAAAGTGAAGTGAAAGTCTTCCACTCGTGTCCAACTCTTTGCTACCCCATGGACTATACAGTCCATGGGATTCTCCAGGTCAGAATACTGGCGTGGGTAGCCTTTCCCTTCTCCAGGGGATCTTCCCAACCCAGGGATTAAACCCAGGTCTCCTGCATTGCAGGCAGATTCTTCACCAGATGAGCCACACGGGAAGCCCAAGAATATTGGAGTGGGTAGCCTATCCCTTCTCCAGTGGATCTTCCCAGTCCAGGAATTGAACCAGGGTCTCCTGCACTGCAGATGGATTCTTTACCAACTGAGCTATCAGGGAAGCCATAAATTTTAATTTTATAATAAAAATTAAAGTGTAAATCAATAAAATATATATGATAGCTCCTAAAAGCCCAGGCTTTTTTGTTTTTTGATCCTCATTAGTTATCTGTTTTGCATATAGTAGTGTATATATGTCAATCCCAATCCATCCCACACACTCCCTCCCACCCCCTTGGTATGCATACATTTGTTCTCTACGTCTGTGTCTCTATTTCTGCTTTGTAAATAAGCTTATCTATACCATTTTTCTAGATTCCCCACATATGTGTTAATATAAGATATTGGTTTTTCTCTTTCTGACTTCACTCTATATGACAGTTTCCAGGTCCATCCACATCTCTACAAATGGCACAATTTCATTCCTTTTTATGGCTGAGTAGTATTTCATTGTATACATGTATCACATCTTCTTCATCCATTCCTCTGTTGATGGACATGCTTCCATGTCCCGACTATTGTAAATAATGCTGTAATGAACATGGGGTGCATGTATCTTTTTGAATTATGGTTTTCTTTGGGTATATGCCCAGGAGTGGGACTGCTGAGTCATATGGTAGTATGATTTGAAGAGTACCCAAGGATTTATTTTTGCAACCAGAGAAGACTGAATAGAATGGGCAGATCACAGACTTCTAACAGGAAGCACTCTGCCTTCTACTTGTCTATAAATACAATTCAACAAAGTCTTTGGGGCAATGATGCCTTGATGGTTTGTCTATGTCTTCATGGGCAGAGTGCTTAGCTGAGACTTGCTCCTCTCTCTACCTGATGAAAGAGCCTCTTTGTCATTTGTTTCTTAAAAAAGGAAACCAAGGAATGGATGTTTCAGGTAGTGGTCCCTTGTTTTCTTCAATTGCCTGAAATCCAGTCTATTAATGAACATTAATCATTGGAGTGAATGGCTAAAAATCTGAATAATTTTATATTAAAAAGGAAACTTTCACTTGCTAGCATAAATTAAAAACTGGAATCACCATGATCATTGGAATGCCAGGTAAATACCAAGTAAAGCAAATAATAACACATTCCATCTAAATATGGGGATCTGCCTAAGATTTGGGGCCAGAGTTCTGCTTTCTCCTTTTGAAAAAGTATGAAAGAGAGACGTGAAGACTAATAAGCCTCAAACTGAGACTGCCTCCTTGATTTAATCAAGATGGAAAGAGAATGAAAAGTTGAAAAATGTCCCTACTGTGTAAATCATGATGGCATATTACCATGTCCATACTCCCTATAAGATACATAGGGTTTGAGGGGATGGGGAGGGGAATGGAAACAGTTTGCTCTTACTACCTTAGCCAAGAAAACTCTACTTTTGCATATTCAAATTTTTTTCACTCCTACTTTCAGGCCCACAAGGACCACTCCTTCCACAAAGTCCTCTCAGAGTAAATTTCTCTTTCCTTCCCATGCCTGACATTTATCTTCATGATATATACTTGGTGATACATAACCATATATCCTCCTGTATTGCTTTCTTGTTTCTTTTACGAAGTAAAATATATTCAAATAGATTTTACAGTTTTAAGTATCACACATTATTCTATTTTATCAATTGTTACTCAGTACAATGGTGCTTACTTCCATCTTTGAAAGTAAGCCAAAGGATTTTATCAAAAAGAATTTAAAAAATCTCAGATGCAAATGTATTTAATGCATCTTCCATCTGCATTTACAAATATTCTCTGTAACAATTCAACCTTAAGGTTTTCATAGTAAAGGACAACATCTAATTAAGAAGCAAACAGCCCAAACATATTAGAGCATATGACTAAATAAATTTTCACAATGTGTTATTTTAATCAGTATTATTTCTTAAGAAATGGAGTAATTAAACAATTATCAGTAATAAAAATTGCTTTGTATTTATAAATATCAGAGAACTACAAATAGGAAATCTAATAATTTTAAGTGCAATTATTTAGTTATATTCTATAGCAATGTTAAAATTTTATTTGCAGATAAGCAATTAATCAATATTTAGGCATAACTAATGTACTCCTAACCCAAACAGAACCTCAAACAAATAAAGTTGTGCCAGATGCATACCAATGATAATTACAGGCCTACATACCATAAACTTTATATTCATCAAAATATCTACACTGAAATAGATAATTTTTACTTAATAACTACTCTCAGGGTTATAATCAAACATACCTACACACGAAAGTTTTGTGAAAAACAGTCTTCCCCAAAGTTAATTAATAGTTTCTCAGCAAAATAAAAATTTCAAGAGTTTATGATAAAACAAAATGGTATTTTCTCATACACCATCTAGCTCCTTTGTTTTACCAAGCAGTCAGCTCTATATTGATTTTATTTGATGCTAAACTAAATTTTCAAGATTAATTCTATTTTTACAGCTGTTGATGTTTTAAATTCCCTTCCCCTCCATTTTTATTTAGTAGTCAAAGTATGCTCTTAATAACCAGTAAATATTCTCTCATGAACCTTTCATTCATTCATATATTCTACAAAATATTTACTGAGAGCCTCGTGTGTTTCAGCCCAGACACTTCTAGGTCTCAGGATGAACTAGTATCAAACAAGACAGGCAAGGAGGGGAGGACAGGCCTTAGACAAGCAAAGAAGACTGTCTCTAAGGGCAACACGGGCTGTGAATAAAAGAAAGTGAGACAACAGTACAGGAGTTAACTCTCATCCCTCTAAAAATTGCGATCTCTCCTGGTGGTCCAGGTGACCTCCCAGCTGCTACAGTGGTAAAGAATCCACCTGCCAATGCAGGAGATGCAGAAGTTGTGAGTTCGATCCCTGGGTCAGGAAGATCCCCTGGAGGAGGAAATGGCAACCCACTCCAGTATTCTTGCTTGGGAAATCTCATGGACAGAGGAGCCTGGTGGGCTCCAGTCCATGGGGTCACAGTCAGACACAACTGGGCACGCACACACACTGGTGGTTCAGGGGTTAAGCATCCACACTGCAATGCAAACAAGTCCAGTTCAATCCCGGGTGCAGGGAGATCCCACATGCCACAGGGCAACTAAGCCCATGCACTGAAACTACTGAAGTCCACGCACCCTAGAGCCCATGCTCGGCAACAAGCGAAGCCACTGCAATGAGAAGCCTGCACACCGCAACTAGAGTAGACCCTGCTCACTGCCAACCTAGAGAAAGCCCATGAGCAGCAACAATGACTCAGTGTGGCCCAAAACAAAATAAACACATAAATAAAAAATTTGTAAAATGGTCTGCCTACTGTCCCTAACCCATAGAGAAGGAGTGCCAATGCTATAAAAGATTATAACTGCAGATTATATGTTCAAAATGAGACACAGGGAAATAAATCACAGGCTAACTTTTTAATAACATGTTTCCTTGAATGTGATAAACCAGCCAAGTCATCACAGGTTGCCCTTCACAACAGCTAATTGGGTTTAGTAGAAGTTTGGAACATGCCCCTCCTTCAACACATGATCCTTTTAAAAACAAACATTATCCTGAAGTTAACTCAGCCTTAAAGAGAACACTCCGATGTCCAGGGTCAGTAAGTACTTAGAGCCGTGTGTGGTACAAGGCTATTTGCTCTACCAAGAAAGTCAGCTTGTAAAACGTCTGTGGCCTTGGTGTTTTGAGCAGATGATTGTCAAGGTGTAGTGACAGCTAAACTGAAGTCGACTCTGGACAACACGCTACAATGAAGCAGTCATCAGACGCCACATACTAGTATTACATGGAAGAGACACTGCTAACCGACAACTCAGTTTATAAGTGATCAGTCTCTAATGATTAAGAATATAGAGCACTTAGTAGGTGCTCTGTAAAGGTGTGCTAGAGTTCATTTGGTTTCAATTTTATAATTTGGACTTTGAAGAGATGGGTCCCACTGCATTCAAAGTGAGTCATTTTGCTTATGTAAGACCTGCCTTTTCTACGGTTAACTTACAATAAGAAAATGTTACGACCATACTTGACCAAAAAGAAACATTATTGAAGTAATCGTTCAATTTGCATGAAAAATTGTTGGTCCCCTCCAGTGGCTAAATGGTAATCGTCCAGCGGAATTTAGCTTTGCAGCTTCTATTGACAATACCAATGAACATGTCCATAACAATAATAAGGGCTTGTTTTAATAGAACGTTCCACGCATTAAACACATTAATGACCCATGAAATAACTGTTTTATCTGTAACACATTAAGCAACATTGCTAAAACAATGTATTAATTGAAAGTGGGCTATCTCTCTTAAGATTTTGGAAAGTTCAAAAATGGCATGAAAATTATTTTGTGAAAATAAAAATAATCCAGAATTAGATCCATACTAAATAACTATATGAAAAATAAAAGTTTCTAAAACAAGTCTGGTAATTTTAGAATTATTTTGTTACACTTCCATTTTCCTGATCAAAAATAATGTGTGTCTGGATTATGTCTTAAGAGCTTTATGAATATTTTAAAAGCTGCTACTTTCTCTTCTCTGTGTGCATATCTTCTATAGGACTTTTCTCTCTCTTATTCTCTTTCTTTAACAGGTACAGAGACTACCATACTCAAATTTACCTTCCTTACTTCTATCGTTTTCAATTTTCTAATACTATGTTTGATATTACCAGAGCACCAGGAGTATTTTCTATAAGTATATGCTAGCACAATTAAGTCCAAAGCAAATATCAAACAGAAAACGCTGGTCCTTCAAACATGAAATATAATGCACAAAGAAAAAGTATGTGAATTATCAGTGTGTTTTATAAATTCTCTTTGGGGGGGCATCTAAAATATCAGACTAGAGACAATTATTTTACTGTCTGTTTCTTGGATATCAAAGAGAATTTTGAAATTCATCAAAGCTAACCTTCTGTTATGTACAACAGGCTAAGCTGAAAAGAATGTTAACAAGTTCAATTTTCATTCAATCAGCACTACTGCTCTCTGAAATGTTTCATTGCAGGAAAGAAATAAAAATAATCTATATGGTAATTATGAGGATGAATCCCCCAGTAACTTTCAGCTACATGAAAGGTCAGTTCTATTCAAGATATTTTATCAGTCCCCTGCACATACTCCTGTCCTGTCATTTTAAATCTGAACAGCATTTTATTTTCCCATTTACAGCTACCTGCAGAATTAAGTACTTAAGCCAAATAAGAAAAAAAAAAAAAAAAGAAATGTTGAATGCTGGCAAAGGCTATAATAGCATAGAGATAAATCGTTCAGCTGCTCTCTCTCAAGCCTCTAGGGCTGCAGATTTTTCTTCTCCTGGTGCACTGTGGGTATTCAAAACTTGTTCAACATGATTTCATTTCATTTCAGGCACTGCCTGAGAAAACTAAATTACAGAATCAATCATACAGAAGGTCAGAGTGAGACTTCATTACAAGTATTGCATGCTTGCATGAATATCTTTCATTTATGACTGACCCAATATGTCACAATAGCTGTCTAGTAAAAATAATCCACTTTCTGAAATTGATGTACTACTGATGTCAATGCTACTCAGCAGGCTGGGCAGATTATAGAGAGGTGTTAAAAAAAAAAAAGAAAGAAAGAAAGAAACCCTTTGGAGCGCATGTTGTAGATTTTTAGGATTGCCATCTTTTGTAGATTAAAATAATTTCCAGATGATCATTCAAACTGACAATAATGCTTAGAGGTAAAAAGAATTTTTAACCAAACTATGACTGTTGATTTTGACTTGCCAACCACATCCTGTTTGAAAATACACATATCTACAACAAGCAGATCAAGGTTGTTCTTTGAAGTCACAAATGCATCAGATTTCAATTTTTTCAACAATTCGCTTTTGAATACCAGAGCATTATTTGCATATTTTGAAATGGGAATGCTAATCATCAGACTCTTTTTAATCCACCCCCCCTTTTCTTTTTTGTTCCTGCTTTATGTTTTTTAAATATAGTGGCAGAAATTTAAAGAAGATAAACATGTTGTCAACAAAATGCAGCTAATCAGTAATGTGACAAACTGTCACTCTCTAAAGGAAAACCAATGAGGCTCTGAAGAAAAGCTGGTTCAATACTACATAAAGAAGCTGGCTTTTCTTCTTACATGATAGTCTTAATTTACCATAGCAATTCTTAACCGACAGCCATATTCATTTGGATAATAAAACTTCCTAGTTGCATAAGGTACAAAATAGCCAGTGCACACTGGGAAACTGAATGCATGATGTATAAAGTATTATTTATTATTTTTCTGGTGACCTTCCTCAGGGAAATCTCCAAGGAGCTGCTGTGGAGCATTACGATGTCGCCAGCCACCTCGGTACCCGGAGGGAAATATAGAAGAACCTTGACATAACCTATTTTTAACCATGCCTCTGGCGATTCTGAATTCAAGTTTATAGGTGAACATGTCAGGTAATACATAGAAGAAAGCCAACGACACATTGTATTCATCGTAATTCTGTCCTGGTACATTTTATTTTTTCCAACATTTGTGATTTAAAATCCCATGACATTTCTTCAAGGTGAAATTCTACTCGAATTTTCAACAAGATTAGTTTGTTTCCAGCCAAAATAAATATCATTCAGGTTCAGCAAAACTTCAGAAAGGCACCAATAAATGCGATGAGGTCCACGTAAACACCATGACAACCATTCGCACTTAGCTAAAGGACTTCTACTTTTAAAAATCAATGAAATAATTCAACTGCATGAGTGATTAGCAATACATTACAAAAGAAGCATTAAAAATTGAGCCCTCTCTTCCAACGCCACTCCGTGAAAGCATTGTTCTTTAAGTGTATGTGAATATCATAATTATTTTATGATTCCATCTTTAGTTCTTTCCAATATAGTAAATTCAATTGACCATGAAATGAAATTTCATAGTCAAAATGCCTCCTTTACACTTTTTTATAGCAGCAATAACAGTTTTATAGCTTTAAGGCAAGGTAATTCATCAGATGTTTAATTTAAAGGCAGATTCTTATATTATTAATAAATATTTACCAATTTAATAAAGCACACATTTTAGCATGCATTATATGGTCTTTTAACTATTTCCCTAACTTAGATGAGCCTTGCTGAGCATCTATGAATAATGGTGAACCCTGGGCAAACTCCCTTGGCAACTAAACACCCTTTTTATTTTTATTATTTTCCAGGCACATCATTGCAAGGCTGATTGTAGAGAAACAGAGGACAGAACCCTCCCTTCCAGTGTCAAAGGGACAAAAATGCAAGAAAGTCCACAGGAAACAATTATTTGAGATGGTGAGGAACATTTATGAATACTTAATGACCATTTCCTGACTGTTCCTTGCACTCTTTTCTGACAAAAAAGTAAAAATAAAAACCCTGATGTTCAGCTCAAACACAAAAGATCACACGCAAAGAAAATTATGTTGCTGCAATCCTATTTGGGAAAGTAACCTTATATTTCAGAGAGCACATTGAATCTTTGCACTGCTTATCCACTACATATTTTTGCAATCATCTGCTGTTATCTGGGGAATTAACAATGAAGCCAATAAACATCACTGGCATGGTCATAATGTGCAGAGAAATATGTAAACAAGCAATAGGATTTGTTTTTTTGTTATACCAACACATCTGTTTCCTTTTATCACGGTTTAAGAGAAAAAAAAAACCCTATAAACTATTAATCTTGTTTTAAAATGTCTGCTTTGTACTTCACCTAGATAGACACCCAGTGCCCTATATACTATGGTAGGGAAAAAACAGCCCCAGCAGAAGAGTTTAAAATACTTAAGTAGATTTACTCTGGTGATTGCTAACTATAATTGCACACCAAGAAAAACAGAACCAAAATTATTGCATTAGTAATTTTGGCTCTCTGGAGTGCCTTATTTGATGTTTACAACAATAAATAACACAATTAGGTATATTTCACAAAATAACCTGCTCTATACTTTCCTCTGCTGGTGATAAACAATTATTCTTTTCCCTTTCTCTGTATCACAGTTTGATATTTCATTTCAGGTAGGAGCAAAGCACATATCATAAATGCGATGCTTTACTCCAACAAATGCAAAAGACCCGGGCCTTGGTAAGGGCTCGCTTTTTAAAAAACTCTCCTGAGCAAACTTTCAACTCAAGGACATCTCTTTGTTAAAACAAAAGTAAGGGAAGACTGGCTGTTTTAAAACCAATGAGTCAGACTTCTTTAAAAAATCAATTCAAACCAGAAGGATCTTGTGGGGTCCTCCTTTTTCAAGTCAACCAACCCAATGCCATCTTGTCCAACACCAGGGACTGCTCCACTACCTGCCTTTCAGTGGCACCAGGAACAACAATCTGCATGTCCACCGGCAGACAGGCGTGAGCATGTTTCAGAACATAGGCTCTTGGATCTTTACCCTGAGAAGTTCAAACGATAAGGAAAACACTTTTGAGCAGTAAATTTGCTGCCTACCATATGCAACCCACTGCTATGAAGCACGCCATCTTGTTCCACGAGATTTCTTGAGATTGTTATGGAAGGAAGATCCAGGCTTTGAGGGGGAAACTGGGGTGTGAATTCACTTCCCTGGGAGGGCAACGGATCGCTGAGGCCTTGAAAAGGCAGAAGGACGTCAGGCATGCCCAGGGCGGGATCCGACTCTGGAGGCGGCGTGATGGGGGGTATTTCAAACTCCTCATCCCCGAGGCTTGGTGTATGGAATGTCTGCTAAAAGGAAACAAAATATAGAAATCTTCATATTCTGTTCCTAGATCTTACTTCTCCTTGGAGGGAAAAAGAATGATGTTACATGAAAACAGTACACAGCTAGACCAAATATTTATTTCTCAAATGAAAACATCTTAAACACAGATTTCCATATATAAAGTTTTGCTGATCATTCTGATTAAAGATTTAAGTCTCATTATCATATGGTTTTAATGGAGTATCAGTATTAACAGTTTTTTAATGCGTACTTAATTAGCAACATCTGTCTTTGTTGTTAGTTGGAGCACCAGCGACATTAGATTTGGCTATATAACAAATTGCCACTTTATTGATATGTTAGTGAAACAGCTCAAACGCTTACATTATCCACATGCTTCATCAAATGCTGACGATTTTGTGGAGTGCACACACAACATTAATCCGGAAGTGAACGTTACACATATTTACTTTCTGCCACAACATATAAAACAAGTGATACTGAATGTATGGTTTGCTTTTTTAATTTCCTTATTAGTATATTCTCAAGTGCAATGCCCGCTTCCATGGAAGTTGTTATTGTTTGTAATAAAGCATTTTATATAAGGATCATCAGAGCATATATTCTAGGGCTTTCATTTAAACAAAAAGGAATTTTTTTTTTACAGGAAGATTTTTGATTTGTATTTATTGGAACACTTCTCTTATGGTCTTCAGTTTTAAAAGGCCATAGAAGGAGCATAGAGATATATTGATAGAAATGTACTAATTCCATGGATGTTACTCGAGTACTTAGTGTTATTTCTCAAGACCAAGTAAATAATGCATACTTTTTTCAGTGCTACTTAGACCCTAAAGATAGTATTTTCACATAGGATCTTGGGGTGTAAATTAAGAGTTGCCTGCCGAACCCCATGAACTATCTTTCTTAAAATAGAACTTCGATTTTGTGGGAAGAGGGGTCAATGTCGAGAATATTCTTTTTGGTAGGGTGAAGCAGTTACTCAGATACCTTTTATTTCCAGCTCAGAGGGTCAACATTATAGTTCATTTCTTATTAATAGTATTTTTTGAAGAATGAATTGGTGCAAGATAATTTGAATCTGCTATAATTGGTTAAGAAAACTAATTAAGAGCTGAAAATCATCCTTCTTCAAGCTATCAATGATGATATAACTTAATAACCATTTGAAAGAAAATAGAAACAAACCCAAGGGGAGAAAACATACACACACACACATACCATTTGTCTATAGAACCTATCAACTGCTATTTGTATCTCACCAGAAATAAAGAAGTCACAAGTTATGGGTGTCTGTGGCTGGACAACTTGAGTTTCTCAGTAGATTCAGCAGATGCAAAACATGAGAGTACAACAGCACATTTGAAAGCCAGAGTGAAATATTAGATTTTCTGACATATTGATTCCAAGAACGACTCCCCAGAGATGTCAGTTTCCGACTGTGGTACCCCGAGTTCTCAAACACAAAGGATGAATTGGCCACAAGCGTGGCTGGCTAATGAATGTAACCCTGTGGCTGCATTTGCTGTTACTTTGGCACTAATGTGGTCTAGTAACAGATGCAACTGTAATTTGTGACTCATTTGCTACCCCATTACTGCTTAATGAAATCTAACATATCACATTAACAATACGGATAAACACTCATTCTTGATATGTGGCATTTGGCTGTTTTCATTACCACTGTAATTAACACTTGAAATATTATTTCAATAAATATTTAAAGTACTTTAAAAATGGTCAGGGTAATCATGACACAGACAGAAAACATAAAGCAAATGTGTGAATTTCAAACTCAGAGCATCCTGGTCCCCATAGTGTTATCTACTGGGCGATATCTATGGGAAGGGAATCGGTTTCAGACACAATTTTGACTTCACAGCATCAAACCTAAAGTCTTCCTGAATGAGTTTACACTCATTAAAATGTTAAAAAACCAAATAAATTTACTTTTAATGCTTTTAATGAAGTGATTGGGAAATTAGGCACATACTATAACGTAGCATATTAACATCAACTTGGGCTTTATTTTTTGCTCAAAAAAAGATGAACAGTGAAATCATTACATAAGATTATTTTTTAAACTTGAACTTTAAGCATGTCTTTTGCTAGGCAGTTAAAATTAAGGAGATTTTCATTTTTATCTTTGTTAAGGTATAAAGAGATCTTACATATAATATGTCCCTTCAGTATATTTTTAAATAAATTAATTTTGACCTAGAATTCAATACATTACTATTTCATAATCTAATAAAACAACACCATAACATTACATTATATAACTAAGAAAACGCTAAAACCTTAAATGACTTTTAAAGAGAGGTAATCCATGAAATATAAAGTTAAACATTCCTTAAAGAAAAGAGTAATCACAGCCCTGGTTATCTGAGATAATAAAAATAACCAAGTATGGCAGCAACCAAAAAAAGACATTTGACTTCTGCAACTACGCCATATGACCAACATCAGATTAATCAGTTAGAGTTTATATAATTACTTTCTACAGATATTGACTTTCCAGTGTTTACCTTGTACATGTTAAAGTAGTGTGTACATGGTTAAATACCATCTGTACTGAAATGTTCAAAACATTTGTTCCTTTTGATAAAAATGCAAATCTGGAGAACTGTTGTATCAACATATAACAGCCAATGTCTGACACGGTGAATTATCACAGCTGGAATTAAATTGTCTCTGAACAGCTGCTGGCACTAGAGCTTTCATCAATGTTTGATTCAAATGTAGGGAAAAAAATCCTACAGAATGAAACATCATGTTGTCCTTACAGATGGGGTTTGTGCTCATTATCACAAACAACACAGCAGCTACTGCCAAACAATATTCCCTTATCTAGGCAGTCTTCTTGGTTAGAGAGATGACGGTCACTGCAAACATGATTAACCTATGGATACCCTTAATTCTTGATTCTCCACTTTTCCTACTAATTTTGCCAAGTTCATTTCTTCCATACCACTTGCCTCCCTGTAACAGAGATCATTTACGAAGCCATTATGATTTTCATTCTCTGGGGTCAAGCTGGTTCAGTTTCCTATATTTGAATGTATTTGGAAAATGAAGAGTTTTTATTATGGGCATTGCAAGAGGAAATGTTCCATTTGGACCAATTTCACTTCTGCTTGTTTTTGTTTCCTTAAATCTCACAGTCTGCCACTTTCAGGAAAACATTTCTTGATCTAATCAAGATGGAGGTTTTTCTGGAGGGCAGGCCAGTGAGACCAGGGAGCAGTCCTAAGTCACTGAGTAAGGAATGCAGTGAAATCAGCAACAAGAGTATGTTCATTCCACGTGCACTGATAACCTTCACACAATCTCATGGTTTCCCACCATGGTGCTGCCTTTTGATTCCATCCCTCTACCTTCCTAGCCCTGAATGGAGTCTTGGAACATGCTCATTCATTTGTTCATTCAATACATATTTACTGAACACAGGTGATGCTAGAGGTAAAGAACCTGCCTGCAAATGCAAGACACATACGAGACACGGGTTTGATCCCTGGGTCGGGAAGATTCCCTGGAGAAGGAAATGGCAGCCCACTCCAGTATTCTTGCCTGGAGAATTCCATGGACAGGGAAGCCTGGCAGGCTACAGCCCGTGCAGTCGCACAGAGCAGGATGTGACTGAAGCGACTTAGCAGGTACTATGAGCAGAGCACTACCCTCAGCTGTGGGAATCTAACAAAAACACACTCACTTTACATCACACCCACCGAAGACCCAAGAAATCATAACACCATTCTGCCACATCATTCCCAAACCGTGGCAACTTAATGAAATTATTCCCAGAGCTGTGTGAAGTTTAAATATTTTCTATTAGAAATCTCTTTCATCCTAGTTTCCAAAATAACCCCTATCTGCTTAGACACCAATATAGTTCGGATGGATAGTCTCTCTTTTCTTACATATTTACTTCTATTTGCAAGTATGTCTTCTTTTCATCAAGAGGTGTGTGTGTGTGTGTGTGTGTGTGTGAATTACTAACACTTGTAACAGCCTTTGGATGAGTGATAAAGACTTGTCAGGTCATTTTCTCTTCCAATAGGTTTTTCTCATTTCTCCTCCAAAGTTGTTACCTCGTGCCATGTAAGAGTGAGAGTGAGATAAATTCAATACTTGGCTTTTCCCTTCAAGCCTTTTAAATGATCTAAATAACACACACAACATGAACAGACACATTAAGACAGACACCTACCTCGCTGGCTGCAAAGAAAGCGTTGTTTGCCTCAGCCATATTCATGTAGTTATTGTTATTTCCAAACTGAAAGAAAACACATTGTTTTATGTTAATACGCTGTGTCATCAAGAATTCTGGGGGTTTTCTTAGTGCTCAGATGGGATCTGGAAAGAACGTTGGTTCGATGAGATAAAAAGGTGGTCTGACTCAGACCAAATGTGAACTGTGACAGGTTTCAGAGCACTACGCTTTATTCAGTCGGCTGACTCCCTCAGAAAATAAAGCATCGAGTTAAGGTTACTCGATAATTCTAGAAAATAGTGCTGTCTCTCATCAAGACTAACAGTGAAAGGAGACAACTGTAAACATTTGGCCAGCTGGTCACTAGTGGGTGTTGTTTATCGAACTGGCATTTGTCAGAGGTTAGCAGGAAAAGAGTTTCCAAGAAAATCACCTTGACACATTTTTAAAGCACGTTGGGACTTCATAGCTTACTTTTCAAGAACAAATGTCACAAGTGGAGGCAGATTAAAATGTGAATTAAACTGAATAGGATTCAGTTCCCAGGACTCAAATTCTATTTTCCCCTGAATAGGGTGTGGCATGAATATAAATAAATAATAAGACTAAAGAATATTTTTTAAGCCTTCAAATAGAGTTTAAAACGATATCTATATCCATCGGAGCTGTTGAAAATAGTGGTATTTAATCTCTCAATGTAACATTAAGTGCAAAGAGGTTTAAAAAATAAGCAGGATCCCACGAACACAGCAAGTTTTATTTAATTCCCTAACACAATAGCCCATTCAGACCATCACAAATAAGACTGTATCAGCATTTCAGACATAAGCTCTTTCCTTCCAGAGACCTGTTATCAAAATGTAAAACTTGGATTTGGGCAGAAATGCATTTTCAGGTTCAGATGGTCTAAGGAGGCACATTTTTGTTGCTTTAAACATTTCTGTTATCAGTCTGGCAATGTAGAGAGGCTCTGGGAACATAATTATCTGAAGCTATATTATTTTCATGATTTTTAAATGGTAAAATAACACCCTTCTTTTTATAAAGTGTATTATTTCCTCCCTTTCATGCATCAAATAACACATAGGTTTGGTCTCCAAAGGGTGAAATGTATATCCATTCTCTATTATAAATACAGCCAGTAATTATTTAAAGTAAAAGGCACAATTCTCCCAAGGAGATAGGTAGACAGATAGATACAAATACAGAGATAGATAAACACAGAGAATAAATATAAATACAGACATACAGATATGGAAGACCCACAATAAACCCACAAATCCTCCTCTCAATACCCCCCCAAACACTTATTTCTGAGGGGCGCTCATCCTCCAACTCTGAACCTGTAGGATTGGTGCACAGAAGCGGGATTGACATGCTCTCCTTTATCATGTCAGGGATCCAAGAACTAAGCAGGATTTATACGGAAGGCTCTAATGGTTCCAGAACGCTATTACGGTCTACAGAAGCAAAATCCCACTCCGTAAACCGGCACCTAAATACATCCTCACACAAGGAGCCCTCAGATTCATTTGGATAAGTATCTTTATGAGGATTTCTGAAAGATGTGCTTGTTAGCGCTTAAGAAAGCCCTTTATCTAGCTTTTCTGAAGGCATCTGATATCGAAAACACGTGATGATGGGTTCACAACTGTCTACTTATCTCCAAACTCATCAAGTTGTATACATTAAATATGTACAGGTTTTTTGTATGTCTATGATACCTCAATAAAGTGTTTCAAAAACAATTTTAAAATTTAAAAATAAAACACATGAGGGGGTGCACGCACATACACATATATTCTGCCCCCCGCCCCCCATTTATCCACAATGTTAAATATATGCAAGAGAGGGACAGGAATTTTTGTTGAATGAAGGATTTTAGAATTAAGATCTCAGGCCTCCATCTTTTTTTAGGGTATTTACGAGAGCTTGGATCACGATGTATATTCCGTGTACCAAGCCTGGCTCCCAAGCTACTGACAACAGCCTGTATCACAGCTTTACTGTTATTTAAATGTAGGTTTTGTTGGGGAATTAGAAATCCATTTAAAGCAAACAGCTCATTATCAGAGAGTTTTTTTTTTTTAAGATTAAACTCACTTATTATCTAATAGCACCTAAAACAACAAAGAAAAATAAAATGGCTATTAAACGAAGGGCTTAAACAATTCAAAAAACAAATTAAGCTTAGAGTGAAATAAGAACTGGGTTAGAAATCCTCTTCTGAACAGTTAGTATGCGAATGTAATTACTGAAGAAACTACAGCTAATCAGCTGTGAATTGTATCCATTAATTAGTATTTGCCCTGGAGAAATGAGAAAAATCAGTAACAACTCAGGCACGGTGGTGCGTTGATGAGCCACAGGCCGGCCCCCACCATGGTTACTCAAGCAGGTGGCTCCAGTGGTCCACGTAATTTGAAAAGCTCTCACCTGAAGTACTGAGCTGGCATTACAAAGCACTCCTTGCATATCTTTTGTATCTATATAAGGCCTTAATGAATGGCTTTTAATTTGGAAACACTTGGTGATCAGGTGGGAAGAGTTATAAATCATTTCAAATGTAAGCAAAGGTTCTATTCTCTTTGGGGTAAAAATATCTCCTCTGGTTTGGAACTGGAGGGGACTCAGAAGAAAAAAAAAACAAAAAACAGGATGCCCAGCTAAATTTCCCTTTCAAATATACCACTGTATTTAAAATGGATAACCAACAAAGACCTACTGTATAGCACAGGGAACTCTGCCCAATGTTACGGGGCAGCCTGGATGGAAGGGGGACTTGGGGGAGAATGGATCTATGCATTTGTATGGCTCAGTCTCTGCTGTTCACCTGAAACTATCACAAAGTTGTTGTTAGTCAGCTATACTTCAATTTGGGCTTCCCTGGTGGCTCAGTGGTAAAGAATCTACCTGTCAATGCAAGAGAGGTGGGTTCGATCCCTGGGTAGGAAAGATCCTCTAGAGAAGGAAATGGCAATCCACTCCAGAATTCTTGCCTGGGAAATGCTATGGACAACGGGGCCTGGTGGGCTACAGTCCATAAGGTCACAAAAAAGCAAGACGTGACTAAACAGCAACTCCAATATAAAATAAAAGTGAAAAAAAAATCCACTTTATTTTAGTATAATTATGTTCCATGCAGTATCTGGGGTATACTTATACTAAAAATGTATTTATTTATGGGGGATTCTAATTTAACAGCAGGTTGTGTGTGTTTGCTAAATCTGCGCTGATGGACCTGACAAGGAAGAACGGGATCCCACGTTCACTGGCTTTACCTTATAAAGTAATGCTAGTTTAATTTTATTTTCTTTTAAAACATGACCTCTGGATTTTGTTGCGCTTCTTTTATGTAAGAACTGATCTGATTCTGAGAGGAAAAAGTGATCATTTGGGGCAGATTCCATAATATAATGACTCCAGAACAATTAACTTTAACTGAATTGTGTACAATTAGATTTACGTTCTAAGAGACAGTGACATACATCTGTAAACAGATTATATTACAAAAACTCTAGGTCTACGAGGGAAGGGCCTTGACTGTGTTCACCACTGTCTGCCTGAACTAACAACAATGCCTGGCATATTATAAGCCCTCCGATATTTGTGGAAGGGAGGGTGATCATATTTTAATTTTAGTGTATCATAATCACCCATCTGAAGTGGAACAATTTTACCTCTTAGTTTTTTATGATGATAATGATAAAGGTTTACCCAGGGAAGTCCTCTACATACATTTTATTTATTTATTTTATTTATTCATTTAACTTTCCAGAGTGGGGCCAAATGTAATTTACTTTCCCAACAAACAGTTCGAGAAATAAAATTACTACCCCTGCTTTACAGATGAACACACTGAGGCTTCTAGGGAGTCAGGAAACTTGCCCCAACACAGATACAAGGAGTAAAGTCTGACATGCCTCCTGCCTCATGCTTGTCTGCTCAGCTGCTCAGTTGTGTCTGACTCTTTGCAACCCCATGGACTATAGGCGCCTCTGTTCGAGAGATTTCCCAGGCAAGAATACTGGAGTGGTTTGCCATTTCCTTCTCCAGGGGATCTTTCCAACCCAGGGATCAAACTTGCGTCTCTTGCATCTCCTGCATTGACAGGCAGATTCTTTACCACTGAGCCATTGGGGAAGCCCCTCCTGCCTTATACTCTGTATCAATTACATTCCAATTGCAGCAAAAACTTGAATATTTCACTTAGTGATCAATTTCAGAACTTCATTTTTAATGATCTTACTCAAAGCTTAAATTTCCCAGAGGGTATCTCATTTACTAAGTCTAGTAAAATGCACTTCAGGAAAAGTGTTTCAAAAACCAGCACATTTGGGAAAGGCTGTGGATCACTGCCCTCTCTTGGATGAGTCACAGGGCTCCCAGTAACATTAAAGATTGTGAGAAGTCCTGCAGTTCACTCTTTAGCAAATATTTGTGTTTACAATGTGTAAGACATGAGACAAGATGATGAAAAGGATGACAAGGTTCCTATTTGGATGGAGCTGACATTTTCCTTCCATTGGGAGCTAGTAAACCCAGCCCCACATAAACCGGCTGTGGAACACTTCATTTCTTCCCCCTCAACACCCTGTGGGAACACACTTTGGGACACCTTGTTCCAATCCTTTATTGACAATACTGTTTTATTTTCCCTGAATCCTTATAGTAACTATCCTAACTTTGCACCATGGTAAAGTTTATGTATTTTACTAACCAACTAAATATGAATTTCTGAATTAGACATTCTAAGTCGAGATGGTTAGGCATCACTGACTCAATGGATATGAATTTGAGCAAGCTCCAGGAGATAGTGGAGGACCGAGGAGCCTGGCGTGCTGCAGTCCTTGGGGTCACAAAGTTGAACACAACTTAGCAACTAAACAAGAACAGCAACAAGTCACCTTAATTTGGTCAATTTCCAAACTTTCTCAGTGGTAACTCTTCATTAATGTTCCTTCCAAGATCCTCTACTCAATGATACAAAGTTCTTTTATGTGATCTCAAGAGTCAAAACAAAATATTTCAAATAAATTCAATGAACCTGTAGGTGAAATAGAGTTAACTACTCTAAAGAGCATTTAAACATGTTATGAAAGAAACAGGCTAATTCAACTGTTTTAAAGACCTCAGCTATGTGGGGAAATGGTCACTGGGAGACAGGGGGCATTTATGAGGTGTGCTGGTGATGATCGGTCCTTTCCAATTTGATAGGCTCTATAGATGGGCTCCCCAAAGATATAATTATAAAGCAGAACTAAATTACTCTGCATGTCGAACTTCTGTATCTTAATCACCTCACAAAAGAACGTCTTCATTGTACTTGGAGGTAGATTTGCTTTTGCTGCTTGATGAGTAATTATAGCTTCGGCAAATACAATTTATGAAGGACATCAACTGAAAAGGAGCATTGCAGTATTTAAAAAAAAATTATTAAAGACCATCGTGTTCGTGGCCTGACTAACCATGTGAAGTGCCAAAGCAAATTAATGGAGATTGTTAAGTCTCACTCATCCAGCAAAAGGCTTGGAAGACAGTGGAACAGCAGACAATAACCCATCTGTAGTCACAAGACGAAGATTTCAGCCTGATGAGTCCACACAACATCATTTTCACTGAAATTATTTTGACACCCATGTGAAGAATTGTATAGACTTCTAATAAAGCAGCATTAACTACAGGGTATCAAACAGCTAAATGGCACAAATTTAATCCTAAAAAAAATAATCCTTTGAATTCTCTTTTCTTTTTTCCCATTAGATTTGTTAGCAGACACCATCCAATTTGATGCCTCAGTAAGGACATCTGTCAAGTTGCTTACACAAATGAGCTGTGCCATCATGGACCAAGTGTGCCAAGCATGGTCACATGATGGAGAAGGCTGCACAGCTAAGTTCTCACACTCTCGAAGGCTCTGTTAACTATCCCATGGAAAAGAACTTGCCAAAGATCATCAAGATTTAACCATTTTCAGCAGTAGTAATCTGTCTTTAGATAGCCCAATATGGAGAATGATAATACTGATGATGATCAGGGGTAAATCTGGAGCATCACACCAGGAAACAGAGTGGCTTTGTCAAAACAGTCAGTTTGTACCAAAGGTTAGGGGGTCAACAATAGGCTGGATGCAAAAAACTGCCAACAATGGACTATGGGGTATGTTAAGTGAAAGGGCACACACGTGTGTGTGTGGAGTCGCTCAGTTGTGTCCAGCTCTGCAACCTCATGGACTGTAGTCCACCAGGCTCCTCTGTCCATGGAATTTTCCAGGCAAGAATACTGGAGTGGAGTGCCATTTCCTACTCTAGGGTATCTTCGAGACCAAGGGATTGAACCCACATCTCCTGCATTGGCAGGCAGATTCTTTACCACTGAGCCACCTGGGAAGCCCCACCCCCCCACACACACACGTGGTAACATAGTAGTAGCATACTAATTGCATAAAACACAATTATTCTAATTATACAATTATACCAGAGAGAATTATGTACACACACATATATAATCACATACACAGACATGCACTTCCTAGGTTGAGCGAGAGTTAAATATCCTGCCTGCCATTGCAGGAGACAGACCTGAGTTCCATCCCTGGGTAGGGGAGATGCCCTGGAGGAGGGCTTGACAAGCCACTCCAGTATTCTTACCTGGAGAATCCCATGGAGGGTGGAGCCAGATGGGCTATAGTCCATAGGATCGCAAAGAGTCAGACACGACTAAAGCGACTTGGCACGCATATACATACATAAGCACACATAAACAGGTTCAAGTACAAAGCAAGATTTTTTTAAGGAAATACACTTTCAAAAATATTATTTGCCTGTGCATATGCTAAAACTTTCTAGATAATTAACTGCAGAACAATAGACTCATATATACAGTCACCTACAGCACTTCCTCTTGGATATCAATAGGCATCTCAGTCAGGAGAGCAAAACTGAATTCCTCATCTTCTCCCCAACCACATCACCCTCAGCCTTTCCTCGTCTCCTTTGATAGGGAAGTGACTCAGTTCCGGTGACTCAGGCCAAAAATCATCCTTGAATCCAGTCTTTCTCTCCCTTCCCCCATCAAATCATAAAAAGATTCTGTTGGCTCATCTCTCTAATTATATCCAAAACCAACCGCTTGCCACCGCCTCTGCAGGGTTCAGGCAGGCCCCAGCATCCATGCCCTCCTGGATCCCTGCTGCAGCCTCCTGGCAGGTCCTGCTAGCTCTGCCAAACCCCCACCACAGCCTATGCTCAGCACAGAGCCAAAGAAACCCTTTGAAAATCCAAGTCAGATCACCTCCCTTCTCTGCTCAATACTTTGCAGTGGCTGCCCATTCACACAAGGGAAGAAGCCCAAATCTGCCCAATGGCCCGATGTCCTCTCTGCCCCTTGCCAATGTCCTTCCCGCTTGCTTGATCCCACCTCATCCCTGCCAGCCTCTCCTCGCTGTGCCTGCGAGATGCCTGACACAGTCCCATCTCAGGGTCTTTGCACTGGCTGTTTCCCCTGCCCAGACTGTTGTAGCTCCAAGTGGCCCTGGCGTGCTCATGTGCATTTTCGGGCATGCTCAATCGTGTCTGACTATGTGCATTTTCGGGCATGCTCAATCGTGTCTGACTCTTTGCGTTCCCAAGGACGAAAGCCTTGCAGGCTCCTCTGTCCGTGGGATTCTCCAGACAAGAATACTAGAGTGGGTTGCCATGCCCTCCTGCAGGGGAATCTTCCTGACTCAGGGATCCAACCCGAGTCTCCTGTGTCTCCTGCATTGGCAGGCATCTTCTTTACCACTGCACCACGTGGGAAGCCTAATGGCTTCCTCACTCCCCTCCTTTTGAGACTTTTCTCAAATGTCACCTTCTCTCTGATCACTATATAACATTTCTTAGCAGCCCTCCTCCACCTCTAGAACTCTATCCTTCTTCCCCTACTTTATTTTTTCCATAACACTTTTCAACGTAACCTCAGTCAGTTCAGCTCAGTCAGTCAGTCGTGTCCAACTCTTTGCGACCCCATGGACTGCAGCACGCTAGGCTTCCCTGTCCATCACCAACTCCCAGAGTTTGCTCAAACTCATGTCCATCGAGTCGGTGATGCCATTCAACCATCTCATCCTCTGAGATACCCATCTCCTCCTACCTTCAATCTTTCCCAGCATCAGGGTCTTTTCCAATAAGTCAGTTCTCATTAGGTCTTACTGCAACGTAATCTAGGTCTTATCTTTCTCCTCACTAGATTGTAAACTTAGTGAGAATAAGAATGTGTTATCTATTGTTTACACTGATGTCCCAGTGCCAAGGTGAGTGCTTGATAAATATAGTTGTTCAATAAATCTCAACTGAACAAACAAATAGATAAATTCATTTCTAGATGTAAAACAATGGTATGCGGCATTGTCCGCCAAGCCAAGCAGAGCACAGAGTCGGCACATGAAATTCAAATAAGGAGAAACCAAGCATCCATCACCACTGGGTTACCCAAGTGGCTCAGTAAGTAAAGAATATGCCTACAATGCAGGAGATGCAGGAAACAGGAGTTTGATCCCTGGATTGGTAAGATCCCCTAGAGGAGGGCACGGCAACCCAGTTTGAATTTCATTTGAACCCAGCTGGGTTGCCAGTATTCTTGCCTATAGAATCCCATGGACAGAGGAGCCTGCCAGGCTCCTCTGGGAGTCACACAGAATCGGACATGACTGAAGCAACTGAGTAAGCACATTACCAGAGGGTCCCTTGAAAAACCACACCTATGGGGAAAAAATGTAAAAGTGGAAAAAGAGTTTGCTGTTATTGCTCAGTTGCTTAGTATGACTCTTTGTGACCTCATAGACTGCAGCACACCAGGCTTCCCTGTCATTTACTATCTCCCGGAGTTTGCTCAAACTCGTGTCCATTGAATTAATGATGCCATCCAGCCATCTCATCCTCTGTCACCTATATACTCTAATAAAATGAATATTTTCAACACAGGAGATACTTAGCTTGGGAAAAAAAATGCTTTATTCTAGAAAATGCGCCAACCCTTTTCTAGGAAGGATGAAGAAGCCTATAGGTGGGTGGGGTTGCCATGTTAACGATGATGCCTTCAGTGGCTAAAACAAGTTGCAATTAATAACAGAGATTCTGGCTGGCAGGCAAGAAGAGAAGAGAAAGTCACCAATCTAATAGGGCAAATATTTGAGCTTTAAATTTGTTAGTTGATGTTTTTTCTCATTGAAATATCCTGTTTTTTGAAATTTTGGCTTTCAAGTCTAGATTAGAATTTCTCAAAGTCTGGTGCTAGGAACCAAGGAGTAATCAGATGCCTGGTATTAAAGGCAGATGACCTGATACCCAACTAGGATTTAATGTATTGGAATTTTGAGGGCAGTGGGGACCTAAAACAATCTGTATTTTGGGACTTCCTTGGTGGTCCAGTGGTTAAGGCTCAACACTTCCACTGTAGGGGGCACTGTTTCCATCCCTGGTCCTGCATACCTCATGGTATGGACAAAAAAAAAAAGATGAAGTAGTATTTTTAAAAAAAATCCATATTTGAACCAGTTTCTCAGGAACTCAAAAATAGACTTCTATTTGCAAATGATGAGCCTGATTAATTCTAGGCTAATGGGTGGAAATTTCTTTTTTAAAAAAAAAACCTTTCCATACATCTGATGCTGATCTTGCCAAAATGCTGACATAGCACAGGCTGTACTGTTTAGAGTAATAAAGGCTTCGTTCAATTATTTATCATCTCTTCTTACCTTCCTCGCTTAGAGGAGAAAGTAATCACTTGAAAGGTGACCATGATCCCCTCCCCTCCCTTCATGACCAGGAGGAAGGACAGAAACATTCTAACTTGGACCAAGTAGGAAATGCAAGTTCCCCTGTTAGGTTTTTCAACACATTCTGTGGACCCACACAAGGAACAACAATGCCTAAACATATGGACTCTACGCAAACAGGGAGGCCTTTGGAGTTTCATGATCTGGACACATTTGAGTCTGTGAATGGCATAGCCATCTGGACTAGTTAGAAGTAGCAAGAAAAATAATGAAAAAAAAAACCCCAACACCCTCTCAAACCCAACTGCACTTGTTTAATATAAAAAAATATATATATATATGTATAAGTAGAGGAGAGTATACTAAATTTCTCAAATTAAATTTTCCTTTTAGCAAAAATGGAGCAGTCCTTGGGATTGGTCCAGCTACTGAGCATCACCGATATTCAGGGAAGGGGAAAAAGCCTGATTTTCCTTAAATACACACCCAAAGGGGCTGATGGTAAAGCATCTGCTATGAAGTGACCACACCTTTTGTGTAATTATTATTTATCTCACTTCCTCCTCCTCAAAGCCTTACCAACACTTCACTGAGGACTTATTAGAGGCTAATTAAAAAGATGTGGTTGGGGCTCCATCTGCAGATGTCAAGAAGTTGAAGTAGGAGATGTGATTGTTGGTTTTAAGAGATGACAGCTCAGTTTGGGTGATAGCACAAAAACATTTATCAAGGGCCAGGTCGGTTGGTGAGTGACACTGACAAATGGTCTGCAAGTTTAGGAGATGGAATCAAAAGGGAATGGCCTTTTCAAAAAACATATCTTGAGTGAGGTAAGAAGGTGGGGGGTGGGGCAGGGCCCAGGCAGAGAGAATGGGATGAGCAAAGCTGCAGACCTTAGCAAGCACAGGCTTCCTTCCAGGAACAAACAGACCCATCTGGCTGCAGGCGAAGGGCAGGTACTAAGGAAAGGCAAGGTCACTATGGAGAGATGGTCGGCGGCCAGGCTCTGGGGGGAGCCCTGAAGGCCAGTTTAAGTATTTATTGCATGGGCCAAGAAGTTCATTTGGGTTTTTCCATAGATGTTATGGAAGCGTCCAAACAAACTTCTTGACCAACCCAATATTTTGAAATGCACTGAATAGGCAGGTCCAGGAAGGGTTTTGTTTAAGGGAAGATTTAGTGAGAGAGATGTAAAGCCCCTCTCCCCTGAGCACATCGCCTGTAGGAGGTGTACAAGATTGGTATCATGATAGACAGAAGCTGAGAAACCAGTTCACATGGCAAGGTTGGCACCAAGTTGCAGATGCCGAGACCAGGCAGGGCTGAGAGCAGGAAGAATGCAATACAGAGAGCATTTCATTATAAGTTAGACTAATTGGCTTTGCACTCCAATCCCACTGAGCTGGTTATGGGAAGGTAGCTAAGTTATCTAACTCACTTTGATGACAAGTTCAAACTCCAGCAGTTATTGACTACTTGCGAGTCATGTAACTGTGCACAAGCTGCTTAGCCACCATGGCCTTCACTTTTCCTTTCTCTAATGTGGGCAGAACAGCATTTGCCTCATCCTGGGGGTTTTGAGAACAAAATGGGTTGTGCACAGAAAGTTACTTTTTCTATCTATACTCATGACTAAGGTGACACTTCAGTCTTGCAGAAACCAAAACAGACCAAGCATGGCTGCTTTACAAACTGCGAAGGCTTGAGTTTTACTACCTAGAGAACTCCAGTAGCCTCCCTTTGATATGCAGAGTAGAAGCCTTATTCCTGTCCTTGGGCTACACATTCCCACAGGATCTGGCTGCTGATTCCTCCTCCAAAATACCTCCTAAGAGAGCCGCTCAGATCCAGGCACTCTGCCCTAGTTGTTCCTCGCTCCCTTCTGCAGGCTGGTGCCCCAATCTACTCCCTGCCTGGACCACTATCCCCTCCACCATTAATTCATGTCAGTTTCTGCTTAAGGTCCCTCCCCAGATCAGCTTAGCTGTAAAGGCATGCACACCCCATCCTTACTTATTTTGCTGCACTGGGTCTTAGTTGTAGCATGCAAAGTCTTAGTTGCAGCATGTGGAATCTAGCTTCCCAACTAGGGATGGAATCTGGGCCCTCTGCATTGGGAGCTCAGAATCATAGCCCCTGAACCACCAGGGAAGTTCCTTTACTGTATTTAATTGTCTGTCTCTGACCTCACTAGAATGGGGAATCCATGGTGACAAGGAATTTATCTGGTTCCATGTGGTTTCCTCTGGCCCCAGTGTAAGTATGGTTGCTCACAGTAAGTATATATATCAGTATTATCAATTGAATGCATGAGTGGACGAATGAGCCAGAAAGATCCAAGTTCAAATACAAGCTTTACCACTTACATGCTGGGTTATCATTAGGTACCGTGCTTCATGTTCCCTCTCTGAGTTTCTATTTCCTTGTTTCTAAGAAGGAAAGGATAGAATTTGGTGGGACTGGGCTATGTAGGGAGAAGTCAGACAAGACAAAGCTCCCAGAAAAGTGTTTTATATATATGGAAGAGGCACGTGATTAAACAAAAAAGAAAGTTGAGTAAAAAAAGAGAGTAAAGAACTTGGTGTTTGGTAATCTGGGAAAAATAAATGGATCATTGAAACATTTCATGTAATATTTGTTTATGGCTCAGATGGTAAAGGATCTGCCTGCAATGTGGGAGACCTGAGTCTAGTCCCTGGGTTGGAGGATCCCCTGGAGAAGTGAATGGAAAATCCCATAGACAGAGAAGCCTGGTGGGGTACAGACTATGGGGTTGCAAAGAGTCAGACACGACTGAGCAACTAACACTTTCACTTTCACAATATAAAAGGGGCTTTCCAGGTAGTTCAGTGGTAAAGAATCTGCCTGCCAATGCAGGAGACACAGATTCAATCCCTGGGTCAGGAAGATTCCTTGGGAGAAGGAAATGGCAACCCACTCCAGTATTCTTCCCTGGAGAATCCCATAGACAGAGGAGCCTGGTGGGCTATAGTCCATGGGGTTGCAAGGAATCAAACGTGACTGAGCTACTGATAACACACACATAATATAAAAGACACAGTGGTATACATTCAGTAAAATACATGTGAATAAGACTCAGTTTCTACCCTAGAAGTGCTCTAGAAATGTTAAGGACAGGTAGGACTCCACATCACCACGCTACACACTAGAGATAAGCAAAACACTCCCCATGGAAAGTCAGTAGAGGTTTTCAAATAACAGAGTCCACTTAAATGGGGTCTTAAAGGATGTATAGGAGTTTTTCTATGAGACAAGAGCACTCTGGTAGAGAAAATTACTTGTCATCAGCGGACCTGGCAGACAAAGAAACGGGGATGTGTGCATTCTTGGCAGTAAACAGAGAGTGTTCATGTGGGAGCCAGCAAGCACAGAGTACACCTTGCAGAGCTTTATCTCAGACATGGAGAAGGTAATGGCAACCCGCTCCAGTATTCCTGCTTGGAAAATCCCATGGACGGAGGAGCCTGGTAGGCTGCAGTCCATGGGGTTGCGAAGAGTCGGACACGACTAAGCGACTTTACTTTCATGCATTGGAGAAGGAAATGGCAACCCACTCCATTCTCCTTGCCTGGAGAATCCCAGGGACGGGGGAGCCTGGTGGGCTGCCGTCTATGGGGTCGCACAGAGTCGGACATGACTGAAGTGACTTAGCAGGAGTAGCAGCTCAGACATGCTGTATGGAGGTTTGCAAGCTGAGAAAAGACTAAAGACAGAAGAGAAGAAGTACCAGCCAACATTAAGCAGAAGATAAGGTCCAGAGTATGACTTCCAGAAGGTAAGAATAATGTCTTTTCTTACAGTTGGCAAACTGTGGGCATCTTTTATATCATGATAGCAACTTGTACATTAGATGTGCTTGGTCTCTTTTGGTTTCTTGAAAAGGACTGAAATGAGAGAGAAGAGTAGCCATTAATGTGGATGGGAAAAAACAGCTACTTTCTTTGATGTCACTGTAAAAATCAGAAAGATCTCTGCCTGTCCCCTTAAGATCTGACATTCACATGGAAATTTCTGTTACTAGCAGTTACTTGGGTTTAGAAATGGCTGTGTCTCAAGATAAATTCTAACATCCCTGAAAGAAATAACTACTTTGTTCTCACCTCTCATGGGCACTTCAGCGTGGGTTCATTTATAATGGGGCTTCCCTGATAGCTCAGTTGGTAAAAAATCTGACTGCAATGCAGGAAATCTGAGTTTAATCCCTGAGTTGGGAAGATCCCCTGGAGAAGGGAAAGGTTACCCACTCCAGTATTCTGCCTTGGAGAATTCCATGGACTGTATGGTTCAGAGGGTCTCAGAGTTGGACACAACTGAGCAATTTTCACTTCACTTTAATTTATAACAAGTGGACCCACTGATGCACACAATAGGTATCATCTTCAGAGATGCTCAGTTCCATGGAATGCAGAGAAAGGTGAGGGAACCCTTGTGCACTGTTGGTAGGAATGTAAATTGGTGCAGCCACTAGGGAAAACAGCATGTAGATTCCTCAGAAAATGAAAAACAGAACTACCATAAGATCCAGCAATTCCACTCCTGGGTATTTATATGAAGAAAACAAAAACATTAATTTGAAAAGATATATGCATCCTGGGGTTCACTGAAGCATTATTCACAATAGCCAAGATATGGAAACAACTGAATAGATGAATAGATCAACAGATGAATGGGTAGGGAAGATATGGTACATATATACAATGGAATACTACTCAGCCACAAAAAGGAAGAAATTTTGCCATTTGTGACAGCATGGATTGACCTAGAAGGTATTGTGATAAGTGCAGTTAGTCAAAAAGGGAAAGACAAATACCAAATTATTTCATGTATATGTGAATCTATAAAACAAGCAAACAAAAAAAGAACAAATATAACAAAACAGAAACAGACTCATAGACACAGAGAACAAACAGACAGCTGCCAGAGGGGAGGTAGTGGTGGGAGGATAGAAATATAATAGGTGCAGGAGAGTGAAAGGTACAAACTTCCAGTTGCAAAGTATATGAATCACAGGTATGAAATGTACAGTGTAAGGAATACAGTCAATAATTATGTAATGTCTTTGCATGTGATATATCACAGTAATCATTTTGAAATGTAAAGAACTATTGATTCACTATGTTGTGTAACAGGAACTAGCAGTGTTGTAGGTCAATTATACTTCAAAAATGAACAAATTCACAGGAAAAGAGGTCAAATATGTGGTTACTGGGGGAGGTAGGGTCAGAGGAGGTAATCAAAAGGTACAAACTTTCAGTATAAGATAAATACGTACTAGAGATGTAATGTCCAACACAATAAATAAAATTAACCCTGCTCCATGTTATATATGAGAATAGTCAAAAGAAGAAATCCTAGGAGTTCATCACTAGGGAAAAAAAAAAACTTTTTCTATTTCTCTAATTTTGTATCTGTATGAGATGATGGCTGTTCCTGATACTTACCAGGATGATCATTTCATAACGCAGGTAAGTCAAATAATTATGCGGCACACCTTAAACTTATACCATACGTCAATTATATCTCAATAAAACTGAAAGAAAAAAAAAAAAAACCAGAAAACAACACCTTAGAAAGGCCTTCCTTGGCAGCCCCTTGTGCATCCCTGGGCTCTGCAAGATTCTCCTCTTTCAAGCTCCAAAGCAACCTGTACATCACTCTAAAGCAAAGTGTGAAGTGAAAGTCGCTCAGTCATGTCTGACTCTTTGCAACCCCATGGACTATACAGTTCCATGGAATTTTCCAGCCCAGAATACTAGAATGGGTAGCCTTTCTCTTCTCCAGGGGATCTTCCCAACCCAGGGACTGAACCCAGGTCTCGCACATCACAGGCAGATTCTTTACCAGCTAAGCCACAAGACATCACTCTTCACTGTGCTAAAATGGTCTATTTCCACGTCTGTCCTCCTAGAGGGCAGAGGCTGTATGTGGCCCACTGGCCATCACAGCTCCATGGCCTGGCACACAGGAAGTACTCAACTACTGAGGCAATGGCCTCAGAATCAACTCAGGGGTCCTTGCCACTGGCAGGTTTAGTGTGTAGCTAAGCCATTTATTATTTTTTTCTAAGCCATTTATTTTTGTGTATGTGATTCAGTCCACTTAAAATTCAGGTGAACCACTGGGAGGGTTGCCAAAGCACTGCCAAGTCTTAAAATAGAAATGGAAAGTCATCTAAGATAAAATCTGAGTTCTTTTCCTTGTCCTGCCAGACTTTGTAGTTCATACTGCAATCAATGCCTGACCCAGGACCTCAGAAACTTTCCACTGAAAACCAACTTTAAGGTCTCTAACGACGGGACATATTTATTCTAAATACCTTCAGTAAGTCTCTTGGGTCTTACTTCTTACACAACCCTATGAAATTTCAAATGTAAAAAAGGAACCATGCATTAAGCAAAATGTTCTTCACTATTTTTAAATGAAAACATTTAAACTAATTATAATATTTTTTTAGTTCAGTCACCAAACTCTCCCAACCAAAGGTAAAACATGTGTTCTCTAATTTCAATCAATCTCTCTAATTATGAGTTAGTATGAATTCCACCAAAAATGACTTTCTGTATTGTCTTCCACGCTTTGATTACTAAAGTATAAAGTTTAATGCTTCTAAACCGTATCATATCGTGTTGGGGTGCCTAAAACAACTATGCTCATATAGAGAAGCAAATAAAGCTATAGATTTACAGACATAAATACACAGGTATAGAGACCAGTGATTCCCAACTAGGGGTAATTTTGCCCCCCAGGGGATATTTGATGCTGTCTGGAGAGAGTTTTTATTGTCATGACTACAGAGTGCTTCTGGCATCTAGTGGGTAAAAGTCAAGGATGTTGCTAAATATCCTGCAATGCACAGAGCAGCTCCCACGTCAAAAAATTATCCTATCCAAAGTGCTATTAGTGCCATATCCTGAATGGGAGGGGAGTTTAGGGGAGAATGGACACACGTAAATGCATGGCTGAGTCCCTTTGGTGTCCACCCGAATCTATCACAACATTGTTAATCAGCTATACTCCCATACAGAATAGGTTTAATTAAGAAACAAATGACAATGAGACCAAAAAATAAATAAATAAATACAATATTGACTGCTAAAAAAAAAAATGCTAATAGTGCTAAGGCTGAGAAATCCTGATATAGATCAACTCATACATTAAGCGTAAACAAAAGTTAAAGTATTTTAAAAGACATATTACAGGATTCTTGCTATTACACTATACAAACACAGTCAGTGTTCCTTCTTCAAGTGGGAATTATGCTGACTTTGGATGTTATCTACTTATAAGATTATTGACTGCAATTAAGGATTATCTTAAATGGGTTTCAAATATGTATCAACTAGTTGGTTGTCAGCTCTGAAGCTTTACACTTACATAAATACTCAGCTGCATGTTTTTTCCCTGTTTTGAATAAGTCAAGAAACAAAAATAGTTTTAGCCGTTATTCTAAGGCTATTTTAAAAAGAGAAATAAACCTATAAATTCTTCCCAGAGAATGGTAAGTGACTTAGTGTGTATTTGCCAGTCTCAGACATATTTGATGCACCAAATACTTGAAGCCCACTTAACTCAAACATTATCAATGATAAGATTTTGTCAGCAAATACATAATCGTTTAAATCAAACAGGATTACATATGTCTATGAATGCCTATTAATTCACATCTTTCATTTCCAAAAGCTTAAGAACATGTCTCAGATATCTGATAAGAAAATTCTAAGAATGTACAAGACCCCTGGTTCTGTGCTGGCTATGGAAACATGTCAGGACTAGTGTTTTACAGTGTAGGGCAGGGAGTTTTTGCTCACACTGCAAGAATATCTTGATTACATACATTTTTTCTGTGATTTTATGATTGCCTGAATTCTGCAGGGACAACTTTTTACCAGATGGGCGATCATATAGCTTTCATTAGTTCTCTGTATCCTACCAGTTATGTTTGTTTATTTAGCTAAAATCTTTTACTAGGAAAGGGCTCACAGGAGACTCTAAATCCCACTTCTGATAAGGTCTCAGGGCAGGAGGGAGGGAAATTACATGCCTCCCAAACAACTACTCTGAAATCTGTAACTTAAGATTTTATATCTTATATTTATTTTTAAAGGAGGTTTGTCCCTCCCTTTAGACCTATATTTTAATTAGTTTGAGTATGAGGCTAATGGTTTTTTAAACATAACCATAAAATAAAATCCCTTCAAAGTAGGAACTGTTGGCTTTCATCTTAAAAACAAATAATGGAATTCAGTCAAGATGTCAGTGTTAATCTGGTATAGAGCTCAAACTTATTTTAGCATTTTACATAAAATAACCATGAGTTTAAGCATTCCTAAATAAGGGAGGCATTTTATTCTTGGAATCCCAAACAGTCCTTGTATGCCAGTACATTCAAGATTACCTTAACATTTCTTTGCATGAATTTAAAAAGATGTGATTATACAGCAATTTGTAAGCAGCTCTTCTTAAATCAGATATAAAACTTTACTCTTCAGCAAAATCCACATTCGATTCTAGAAGAGTGACTCAACTCTATGAAGGCAAATTGTATCAAGTTGTAAATGCAAAAGTGACCTCAAAGGAGGTAAAACAGTGAAAATCTTAAAACAATCACAAAGGGACATTAGCTAGCCTAGAGTATGTGCATCCTATTTAAACATGAACCAATCCTATTGATGTGCTTAGTCGCTCAGTCGTTTGCAGCCCCATGGACCGTGGCCCGCCAGGCTCCTATGTCCATGGGGATTCTCCAGGCAAGAATACTAGAGTAGGTTGCCATGCCCTCCTCTAGGGGATCTTCCCAACCCAGGGATCGAAGCCTCGTCCCTTATGTCTCCTGCGTTGGCAGGCAGATTCTTTACCACAACTTCCACCTGGGAGGCCCCAACCCTCTTAATAGGCCACAGTTAAAATGCCACCTATTAGCGAAGGAAATTTTTACTTGGAAACTTCTTAGAAAAGGCAAACTACTTGGCTTTAAAGTAAAATGTTAGCACCTTATTTATAGTGACTCTTATTTTTAAAATGTACATATTTATCAACCTATACTGACTCCATTTATTCCTAGGAAGAGAATTTCTCATTGCTACTAGTGGAAGAATATATATGGGACAAAGCAAAAATTACTGCACGTTCTATAGTGCTGGTTAATAACGAAGGGGAAAAGTCAGATCCATCTATAAAGCCCATCTATAAATTTCTTTGGCCATAATAAAAAGAATTTAGGGTATGATTGTTATTTTAACAGTTGGTTTTTTCTGCCTCCTATGGGCCTTTGTTCCTTTGTGAGGGCTTTCTCTAGTTGAAGGGAGTGGGGGCTACTCTGCTGGGGTGCACGGGCTTCTCATCGCAGTGGCTTCTCTTGCAGAGCACCGGCTCTAGAGTGTGGGCTTCAGTGGTTGCAGCTCCCGGAATGTAGAGCACAGACTCAGTAGTTGTGGCACCCAGGTTTAGTTGCTCCATGGCCTGTGGGATCTTCCTGGACTAGGGATTGAACCAGTGTCCCCTGCATTGACAGGAGGATTCTTACTCACTGCACCACCTGGGAAGTCCTAGGGCATGATTTTTTGAAGAACCGCAGCTGCCTTCATATCAAGATTAATATTGAAAATGAACCCTGTCTAACAGGGCCCCTGGGATAAAGAACAAATTCCATGAGGGATGCCCTGGATTCCATCTGGCTCTGGCTGCTGCTCCCTTCACTGTGCTGTCTAAATGCTCCATACCCAAAATAAATGCTCACAGAAAGACCACGCCCTTATAAAACCACAACTATCGCCCAAACTGTTTACTCTCATCATGTTTTAATGACCTTCATCAGATTATAAAGAGGTGAAGCTTCATATCCTAATGCACCATTGGGGTGTAGGGGGGAGATACATATAATAGGGAAACTCTCAACATAGAAGATCACACATCTCCATGGAAAAATAAACCCTCCAGAGAGAACAGGGAATGTATTCTATTAAGTCAAAATCCTTGATTCTTGCATTGACCAGAAGAGAAGGGCTGAGAAAACACCAGTGTTTAGTGTTCATTTCATTCTAGCACTGAACAACGATCAACTCCCTGCACGTGCCTTTCAAAAACAAAAGCTACAAGGAAAGCCTCACCTGCTTTCTCTCCACTGCTGGGCAAGAGTTTTCAAGTTGCTTCCCCTACTGGTCAGAGTAGTTTTTAATACAAGGAAAGTAACTTTACCAAAGAGACAAGATTTCGTTTCTAATGGTAGAACCTAAAGTGGATGTCGTAGGTGATCACCTGGTACTATATCAAGTATTGCTTTGGGACAGATATTAATGAAGGAATCCTCACCCTGCTCTTGAAAAATCTGAATGAGGGGAGGTCCAGGTAACAATAAAGGGTTTTACAAAGTAGCAGTCATCCTGAAGTAGAAAACATATCTTTGACAATAAACAGTGTCCTATATTTTATTTATATATTTTTTTGTGTGTCCTCTATTTTAAATGGAGCCTGAGTCATCAAACCTTACGAACTCCAACAGCTCCTAACTCCATTAACTAAACAAGGTCTTCCCAAGGATGATATGCATCAAATATAAACATTCTAGAAAGGCTATATGCCTCACATTTGTGAATTTTATTTTAAACAATTCTAAAGTGGCTTTAATGTTATAGGAAAATGGTCATGATTTGTTAGAAACCCATGATTCAAAACCATATACAGTGTGAAATAATTTTTTCTTCTTCTTTTATGCTTTCTAAAATTAGCACCTACTAGTTTGGTAATCAGAAAGACTATATTATTTATAATGGAACTGCTCCCCAGAAGGAGTTCCTCAATCTCTATCAGCACAAAGCACATAATAAATAAAAAATACTGAAAATAAGAAACAGCAACAATCGGTTTTTACTGTTCATTTATTTACTCACCCTTACAGTAAATATATTCTGATAAAATCTATGTGCCAGGAAGTTTGCTTAACTACTGAGAATACAATATGAGCCAAAAAAGATGGTTCCTGACTCCATGGAGCATATAGCTGAGAGGAGAGAGATAAAACAGCAATTAAATGATTACAGAAATATTTGATGAGACTTCACCTGTGAAGTATGCCATGAAGAAGGACATAGGCTGTAAAATGGATTAGAATAGATACTGGTAGATCAGAAGGAAAATATCACAACAGACCAGATGAGAGGTGATAGTAGCATGAACTAAGGTGGGAGTGGTGGGGGTAAGGGAGGGAAGATGGGGAAAGTCGAGGAGTGGATGGAATCCAGGAATTTACTTCTCCCTGGCCTTCATGATGACTTGAGAGGAGTGAGGGAGAAGGCTGTTGTCAAGGAAGATGGCGAGGTTTGAGGGTCATGAGACTGTGTGAGTGGCAGTGCATCTAAGCAGGGGATGAGGAACAGAGTCAGACTTGGGTTTGGGGGGTGGGCTGAATCATGGGTGCATTTTAACTGTGTTGAGATTGAGGCACCAAGAAAAACCCAGAGTTTCGCAATAAGGAAGAATAAATCTGACTCCACATTAGATCTGTTCTACTGCCTGTGCTTAGTCATGTTGGCTCCGCATTTTTGTAAAAAAAAAAAAAGAAAAAGAAAAATGGCTATAGCCTGAAATAAACAGGATAGTCTATTCTCAGGGCTCTGACCTTTAAGGGTCCATTCATATAGAGATAAAAAGTTTCAGAACAAAGAATGGCATTTGTTTTGTTGGAGGTGTATAGGAACATTGTGATCTGATCTATGTGGATAGCTACAAGAACAAATGATTCAGACACCAAGAAGTTTCCAACAGTTAATCACGCCCTCCTTCACCTTGCCTTTAAAAACGCTTTGCTGAAGTCCTTCCCATATGGAGGTTTTGGAGGCACAAGTCACCTGTCTCCTTGCATGGCCGTGCAATAAACCTTTCCCTGCTCTAAACTCCAATGTTTAGGTCTTGTTTGGCCTCACTGTGCACTGGACACATGAACTTGTGTTTGGAGACACACAAACTTGTGTTTGGCAACAACTGGGATTAAGAGACCCAAGAAACATCTGTAGTTTATGGGAAAGGTCTGAAACAGTGAGAATTTTTTTGGTGAGTATCTTTGTTAAGACTCATGGGTGCAGGTGTTTAGCGCAACCATGAACAGGAATGAGACTGGGAGGAGAAGAAGCCTAGAACAGAACAGTGAGCAAGTCCAGGGTGTTGTAGCAAAGGAGCCTGTGAAGGCATGGTGAGGGCTGTAGAAGGGCAGTTTAGACAGAGTGGCATGCCCGACACCAAGAGAAACTTCAGAAAGAGAGGAACGGGTCCCATTAAATGCTGCAAAAACTTAAAGAGTAGGATGAAGTTGAAATACATCTGTTGGATTTAGGGACACCAAAATATTTTGCTGACCACGGAAGGTGCTTAGCAGAAAGATGACGGAGGGAGAGTACCAGCTGCCCTCGAGGAGCTGGGAAGACAATACTGACACACAGGCAATGGCACAAAACCACCTCCCAAAGAAACTCCAGGACTCAGCTCCAGTTTGGGTGGGAGAAGAGAAAAGGGGAGAAGCAAGGGGGAAGCCTGTGGCTAAGGAAGATTTCACTTATGTTAAAAAAAAAGTCCCATATATATATGGGACTTTCCTGGGGTCCAGTGGTTAAGAATCCACCTGCCAACACAGGAGACACAGGTTCAATCCCTGGTCTGGGAAGATCCCACATGCCACAGGGCAACTAAGCCCGTGAGTCACAACTATTGAGCCCGTGTGCCCTAGAGCCCATGGCCCACAAACAAGAGAAGACACCACAATGAGAAGCCTGCACACAGCAATGGAGAGTTAGTCCCGAGTCTATGCAACTAGAGAAAGTGGGCAGCAGCAACGAAGACCTAGGACAGCCATAAATACATAAAATTTTTAAAAATAAAAACTGATGAAATTTATTTAATGTTATAAATCAATGTAAACAAATGAACAAATAAGTAAATAAATGTGATGGACAGCTACCCTACAATTTTTATTTCTTATGGGAGAAAAGATAATAAGCATTCTAGTCTTCGCATATAAATCATTCCTTAATAGATAAACAAGAGTCCCAAAACATCTGTAAAGGAAAAGCCCTTAGAACAAATGGACAGACAAGATTCTCGTATAATAAAGCGGAAGGTGCATTTTCTGGGATTGGTGAAAAGGCCTTGTTTGCTGATGAGCTCAAAGAGCTGGATGGCCCAGAAACTGTTGGTTTCAGGTGGTGATGAGCACGCAGCAATGCCACGTCAGCCCCCCACCTCACATCCCTCCTCACCAGAGCAGCTGAGTCATGGATGACAGACAAGGGAAAAGGGAGACACCCGTTTCATCGTGAGTTGGGGCACGAAAGAGAAAAGTGAGCTTTCCCAATATTCTTTCATGGCTGAGAAATGTCATATATTAAAAGGTACTGTGAGACAGATGGCACTGCTGAACCTATTTGCAGGGCAGCAATGGAGACGCAGCCACAGAGAACAGACTTGTGGACACAGTCTGGGAAGGAGAGGGCGGGATGCAATGAGAGAACAGAACTGAAACATATGCATTACGATATGTAAAACAGATACCCAATAGGAGTTTGCTGTATGACACAGGGAGCTCAATCCAGTGGTCTGTGACAACCTAGGGGGTTGGGATAGGGTGAGAGGTGGGAGGGGATCCAAGAGGGAGGGGACATATGCATACCTATGGCTGATTCATGTTGATGTATGGCAGAGACCAACACAATATTGTAAAGCAATTATCCTCCAATTAACAATAATAAATAAATACGACAAAAGGTATTATAGATTGATTTTAGGACAATATTTAATTCTAAAATAGGGGTAGTTCAAAATTAAACATACATGTAATGGAGCAAGAAATACTTCCTCTCTCCACTTTTATTCACCCACACCCTTTAAAGATTTTTTTTTTCATATAGACCACTTTTTAAGTCTTTATTGAATTTGTTACAATACTGCTTCTGCTTTGTTTTTGGTTATTTTTTTGACCATGAGGCATGTGGAATCTTAGCTCCCCAGTCGGGAATCGAGCCACCACCCCCTGCATTGGGAGGCAAAGTCTTAACCACTGGACCACCAGGGAAGTGTTCCCCAACACACACATCATTTAAACATAAGGAATTATCCAGATATGTTCAGAAGGAAATAACATCTAGAAGAAACAGGGTTAAAAGGATTGCTTCTGTTTCTAGGACAACAAATTTGTAAGCCTGCAACTGCTATCGTCACATTATTTTCTCAATATTGTTTTAAAAACAAGAGAATCAGACTAGATGTTGTGGTTAAAGTTAATGCATAAAATTTTAACTGAAAATTGGAGGAAATTTCTAATAAGTTTGAAACTATTTCTCACAAAGCAATTTGGTTGTGATAAAGGTTGCTGTTGGGGCCTTTGAAAACTGACAGGTTATCTATGAAGCCATCAATATGAATTTTACAGGTCTATAAATTTTGGAATCAAAAATCTAGTGGCTAATAGGGAAAAGCAAAATTTTCCTCCTGATTCTGATCTGTATAAAGAATGAAATTCAGAAATAATGCCATTTGCAGCAACATGGATAAATCTAGAGATTGTCATATTAAGTCAGACAAAGAAAGATATGATATTACTTATATATGGAATCTAAAATAAAGTATGAACAAACTTATTTACAAAAACAGACACACAGACGTAGAAAGCAAACTAACTTATGGTAGATAAATTGGGAGTATGAGATTAACAGATACATACTATTATATATAAAATGGATAACCAACAAGAATTTACTATATAGCGCGGAAACTGTATTCAGTATCTCATAGTTGTAGCCTATTGTGGAAAAGAATCAAAAGAATAATACTGACATATACATATATATGTGTAACTGAATCATTTTGCTATACACCTAAAACTAATACAATATTGTAAATCAAAACTATACTCCAATAAATAAAAAATGAACTTTGTCTACCTTGAATCTGAGGTCCTGTCAGCTTTATTAAGTAAGCGAAAGATAAACTTTCAGGTCCCTAAACTTGAAAATGAGTAACTAACTGACTGTACTTCCTCCATATGTAGTCTCCTGGTATATATGTTCGTTCTTGAACACATCCCAGCCTTTCCCAGCTCCAGGCCATCTCCTCCATCAGAAATGCTGCTTCTCTCCAACCCCACTCCAACACACTCCTGCCCCCAGCTAGTGGCCTCCTGTTGAAATTCTATGCATTCATCAAGATACACTGGGAACACCTCCTCTTCTGAAGGATCCTTCTTGGCCCAGGCCAGCAGAGCTGCTTCTCCTTCTTTGAAGTCTTCAAAGCCCTTCCTTCCCACATCTTTTATGATGCTCAGCACATCCCCCAAAAGCTGAGTCTTCCTATGCTTTACCCGCCTCTCCCACACACTGGAAGCTCTCCAAGGGCAAGGACCATCTTGTCCCCTCTGACTCCTCTGCAAGCCTAGCTATGTACAATGCTTTATCCATAGAAGAGACACAATAGGTATCTGGATTTAATTTTTCATTCTGACATGAACTTTTATTTTAGTGGAAGAGAAAAATATCAACTGAAGACAAAGGAAACCAAGGTCACAAAAGTAAAGCGTAACAAGGAAAAGGGATTCAAATCTTGACATATTACTTGGGTTCTAGGAAAAAGTATCTTACCCCAAATTGTCTGCCAACCTATGACTGACTCTTGTTCAACAAACGTGTGCGGCGCCTTCATTATAGAATATACATACACTCATACACACACAGACAAGAGACTATGGAAACACAGCACCAAAAATATGTAACTCCCAATAGGCATGATCTCTGTATTATTAAGTTTCTGATCTCAGCAGAGCCCTGAAAACACTCAGCAATCCCCTGCAACTGCAGATCCATTTCCCAGAGTGGTTCTGCCAAACCTCTCCCTTCCCCTCTAGTTCTTTGCCAGTCCTCACCTACTCCTCCACAAGAGAACTGTGTCCCTTATCAAAAAAATCAAAGGCCATCAGTTGGGTTCTTCAACTATCACCCTCAAACCATTCTGTCAAATCATCCTTTTCCTTCCTTTGCCAAGGAAAACATGTTCTTCTTCCTGCCCATCCCACTCCCATCTAGACTTGCCTCTATTCATTTACCTCTCATTTGATCCTTCAACTTTTCCCACTTCACAGCTTTCTCCCTAGACTTATAAAAATATTCAAATCCTTTAGGGGAAGGAGAACCAAAGACCACTGAGACCAGAGTCCCTCTTAAAAATAAATCTCTCCTCTTTCCCACCCCATCCCTACCCATCCTGATTCCACCTCCACATCCTGATCTTTCATTCATTCCTAAGGCTGCAAGTCTCTTCCTTTATTTAATGAACTGCTGGGGGTTTTGTTGTTCTTGTTGTTTTATGGCTGTGCTGGGTCTTCTTTGTTGCTGAACGAAGACTTTTCTCTAGTTGCTGCGAATGGAGGCTACTCTCTTGTTTTGGAGCACAGACTCTAGGACACATGGGCTTCAAGAGCTGTGGCTCCCGGGCTCCAGAGCACAGGCTCAGTAGTTGTGGCACATGGCATAGTTGCTCCTCGGCATGTGGGATCTTCCCAGACCAGGTATTGAACCTGTGTCTCCTGCAGTAGAAGGTGGACTCTTAATCCTGATCCACTGAGCCACCAGGGAAGTCCACTGCTGTTCTTGGACTCCTAATTACCAAAATCCACCGACATGTCCCTGCTCTGCCTCAAATGGTCACTTTCCCTCCTCTGACACTTTGAACCATCCCCTTTTTGAAAGAGTACTTTTTATTTGCAAAGACTCTCCTCCAGTTTTCTTATTCCCCTGAAGAGTTCTCAGTTTCTTCTTAATACATACTCTGATAATTCATCATGTCCAATGCATCAGTCACTACCAACACTCTCCAGGCTAAATATCTGTCATTATACTGAGTTTCAGTTTTCCAGCTCCTCCTGAATGTTGCAATGGATGTCTTACCAACAACTCAAATTCAACACAACCAGTAAAGGACTAATCTCAACCAGTCTCAGCAATATTTCTCTCAAGTAAGCATCCCAGGCATCAGTTTTGACCCTCTCTCATTTTCCACACAATGCCTGCAGCTCTGCCAACATCTTTCACACATTCTCTTCTAATGGCCCTGCTGATTGTAATGAGCCCTCGGGCTCCAGTTTCTCTCTTTCTAATCCACTCTCCACATGGCATCCAGAGTTACCTTTCTCTCAGTTTATCTTCTAAATAGCATTTTTTATTACACTATAAGATACCGAAAAGCAGGACAAACAGAAAATGTCCTTCTCACCCCATAATGACATGATCATTCAATCTTTTGCCATAATATTTTCCCAATCGTTTTGGTTTTCCTCTCCGTTATATGTAACCTTTAAAACAAAATCGAGATCTAGATGTATATTTAATGCACTTTTAAAACTTCAAGATATTCCACAACTATTTCCTTTGCCATTACCATCTAAAATGGGATTTTGAACAGGCATGCTGTATACCAAGGCTGGCTTTAGCATCATTTACTTCATTGGTTCTCAGTGGGGTTAGCTGTCCAAAATGGAACTCTGATCAAGCATGTCCCTATGGGGCTGAAAATCCTTCAAAGGCTGCCCACAGCTCACTGATTACAAACTCTTTTCATTAGTAGGAGGAAAAGGCCATTTACAAGTCCACACTGCCTTATCTATACAGCCTCATTCCCTTCTGCTTTTCCCCGCTGGCAACTTCATCCTCTTTACTTCTATGATCTTCCACTTCTTGGATCTGCCAGTCTCTCTCCTAGAAACTTCCTTTCCTCTTACCATTCAGCGTTGCCAAGCCTTGCTGCCAAGAGACCCAGGCTGTCTTTCATACCAAGTATCGTTGGTTCCTTCATCCTTCTCCCTGACTTTAAGTCACTCCAGAAGACATATTGTCTTATTGCCTATGATAAAAACTCACAAAGACTCAGAGCAACCTCTAAAATTTGTGTTAAATACATGGGGACAAAGGTTTTTTCACCAGGGTATGTTTCCAGTATAGGACTTATTATGCAATATTTATAGTAAGAGTTCAATTTTCTGAATATTAAGTATGTGCCATGTTCTGATCTTCTTTGAGCTTCGGAGTTGCAATTGTATTATTTTGTTGTTCACTTGCTCAGTCATGTCCAACCCTTTGTGACCCCATGGACTGCAGCATGCCAGGCTTCCCTGTCCTTCACTACCTCCCTGAGTTTACTCAAACTCATGTCCATTGCGGAGAAGGCAATGGCACCCCACTCCAGTACTCTTGCCTGGAAAATCTCATGGATGGAGGAGCCTGGTAGGCTGCAGTCCATGGGGTCGCTAAGAGTTGGACACAACTGAGCAACTTCACTTTCACTTTTCACTCTCATTCATTGGAGAAAGAAATGGCAGCCCACTCCAGTGTTCTTGCCTGGAGAATCCCAGAGACGGGGGAGCCTGGTGGGCTGCCGTCTGTGGAGTCGCACAGAGTCGGACACGGCTGAAGCGACTTGGCAGCAGCAGCAGCAGCAGCATGTCCATTGAGTCGGGGTTGCCATCAAGCCACCTCATCCTCTGTCACCCCCTTCTCCTGCCCTCAATCTTCCCCAGCATTGTGGTCTTTTCCAATGAGTTGGCTCTTTGTATCAGGTGGACAAAGTATTGGTAATTATTTGATGAATGTGCTTGACCCACCCATTGACTGTCAATGTCACATAGGAACTGCATCGCTTTTTCCTATTTTGTTCTGAGTATCGAACACACTGTGGGACCAGGCAGGTGCTAAGTAAATACCTCCTGCAAGAAGGAATAAGTGACTCCATGAGGTCACTGACAGCATGATCTCCATCCTTAGAGAGTAGAAACTGAAGTACAGGTTTCATATCAAGAATCAGAAGATATGTTTCAGCATCTCATAATCATTTTTTTAGAAGATTTCTTGTTTCTCATGAAACACAGGCCAAGCTGCTTTCAGGGCCACATGCCCTGGGGCTGGTAGCAAGAGGAAGGCTGGCTTCTGAAGGACTTGAGTCTGCTGGGCCCCCTTGACACGACAAAGGCTGGCTTTGAAATATTATTCCTTCAGTTGTTCCAGGATTTATAAATTAGATCAGTTTCTCAAAATGGATGTGTGCAATGAATCTGGGTATCAAATTACTTTGGCCATTTTGATAAACATTTTAATGGCACTATTGTTGATCATTTTTAAAATTATACAAAAATTCCTTAATTTTCCTTTTTATGTAGAACACTCATGAACAACTGAATTTCCACACACTGTATCTGGGATCTAAGACAGATGGCCAATCAAAATTAAGTCACTCTTCCCCTTCCCAATTGAGTCAGGGCTCCAAACATTACCAGGTGTTATCAGATATGACGAGAAAAATGAAAGGCTGTATCTTTGCTTCTGATTTGCAGAATGATGAAAAGCGTCTTTATTTTCTTTTTCCTCAAGAGTAGACTCTTTCAACTCCCAATTTTGTTTTCATGCGAGGCACAAGGTAGATCAGACAATCCAACCAAAAAAAAAGTTCACCCCAGCTTTCCTTCTGAGAACAGTCAGATCAAAAGAATTTTTCTGAAGGCAAAACAGGTGGGTTTTTCCCCTTTATACTTACAAGTGAAACAAACATGTACTTTGTACTTTCGCTGAACACAGAACAAGTGGACAGAAGCAAGCTTCCCTTCACTTCATTAATACTCACACCTGCAAAGGACTTCTTGCCTGCAAAAGGCAGAAGTATCTGAAACTAGTGACTTAAAACTAGGGCAAAGGAAAGAGGATCTCAGTTCAGTATTCCAGACAACATGTACAGAGTGATGTACAGGGGAAAAATAAATGTAAGACGTGTCAAGAAATATTTAACCTTTAACACACAGCCATACTCCCCCCCCCCCACACACATATTCATATGAACACGTGCATATCCACCCTCTCCCTCTCAGAAACCATTTCTCTGGGAAAGTGAGAGCTAAAATCTTTATTCAAGTTCAGCATATCCATAAATTGGACCATAACATAAAAGTAATGGTGAATTCCCAGGAGAGCTTAAAAAATAAATGCATTAATAAACTACAGGGTGATGAGAAACCATAAAGCCCACTTTATACCAAATATCATCCAAAGAGAATTACCGGCAAAAAGAGAGACAATTGGTTATGAATATTTGACCACCCTAAACAGTCCTTTTTGTCCTCCCCAACCTCTCTCTTTTATTCAAAGGAAAATTTCCTCAGTTTCTTTATTTTCACCCCCATCCATCTCAGAACCTTCCTAAAGACTACGGCTTATTTAGAGAAGGTGTCTTTTCATCCAAATACTCAGTATCTTTGCTTCTATCTCTTGAAACCCCACCTTTCCTATAAAGTCTCCCCCCTTTATTTGGAAGAAAGATGGCAATTATTTCCCAAAGTCCTAGCATTGAAGCCCACAACCAGCCAGACAACTCTTGGTCACAGCCACATTGTCTATATTCAGTCAATATTTTAGATGCTCTCTCAGTGTTTATAATTCTCCCTGCAGGCACATGCTTCTTAAACATTTATCTTCACCAACACTGAAAGGTTTGAATTTTATATCTTTGACAAGCAGATATTTTCCAACTGATCATCCAAAACTCCTTTACAATCTTTCCAGCCACACTTCTAAGAATAATTTTATAATCTCTTCTTCCAACTCCCCGGAGAATCCTCTAATACTAGTAAGCAAATCTTTCTGTCATGTGTGGCAGCTCCAGCTAATTATTTTCTAAAAGTCAGGCTCCTCTCTTCATGGTATAGAATTACTGGCTGTTTCTAAACCCCTTTGGCCAGGCTGGGCAACTAGCTCTCATCACTGCAGAAAGAATGTGTGTCATGTTTGGAAGGAAACAGTTAAGAAGTAAGTGTAGCTTCTCCATCTTCTACTTCCCCTTCTATCACAGCTGGCTGCTGGCACTACAAAGAAGATGGCAAAATCTCCACCAGCCTAGTTTCCTGACTAGCGGAATCAATCTTGATCGGTATGGGTGAACAAGAACTGCACCTCTATTATGTGTATTTCATTACACATATTTTTTCATTATATTAATTTTTCTCCTATTTCTCTCCTACACAAATAGACACATTCGAGGTCTATTTGTTATAGAAAGGTGTAGTCACTTAGTTGTGTCCAACTCTCTGCAACCTCATGGATTGTAGCCCGCCAGGCTCCTCGGTCATTGGGATTCTCCAGGCAAGAATAATGGAGTGGGTTGCTGTGCCCTTTTCCAGGGCATCTTCCTGACCCAGGGATCAAACCCGGGTCTCCCACATTGCAGGCAGATTCTTTACCGTCTGAGCCACCAGGGAACCAGGGAAGCCCCTGGTGTTATAGCTGTTAGGCTATACAGCTGTTGGGCTATTTTGACCAGATCACTATCTTCTATTTGCTCTGCTGCATTTTCTATTTGGTCTATTCATCTTCCATTTGAACATTTCTAGTCTCACAGGTTTTGAGGCCATCACTGAATGACTCATTCAGTGTCCATATTGACCTTCAAAGCTCTAATCAAATCTACTTCTCTAATCAAAACTTCCACCAAAAACCATATTCTCAGCCCTTATGTATTGCTTGTATTATACTCATTTGCATCTGATTACATGTCTCTTTTAATCCCCCCATTGATAAATATTTATTTAGTACTCTTACATCAGATGCAAAATTATTTGGCAACCTGATGATATCATATTGCAGGAGAGAGTAAGGTTTTTAGCTTGCTTGCTTTCCTATGACAAACCATTCACCTGTGTTGTATACTGCAGGTATAAGAGTTTATGTCAAATGGCCAACAGGGTGTCACTAGCTCATTGATAACAATATCCACCTCAGCACCATACAAGGAGGGGTGGTTCTCAGATCTTCCATAGGAGACATTTTTCTCCTAAAAATAGGATCACTGTCTGCTGATACTGAAGAGGACATGGGTTTGCAGTTCGCAGCACATGGGTTCAAATCCCACCCAGGGGCTGTGGTTATGTGAGCTCTTTGTAAGTTTCTTAAACTCTCTAAGCTCCATTTCCTCATCCAGAGGACAGAGATAATACTGACTTAAACCTTGCAGGACTGTTGACCATCCACCAATAAGGAGACATGAAGAACACCCCTTTTACCTTTAAGATAGCTTTACGTCTCCATCACCTTAAAAGAAGTCAGGGGTTCAGAAGGTACTTTGGAAAGAGAGATCCTCCTACCTCCTCAAAACGCAATTCCCTAATGCTTTATTTTTGTCTTTAAAACACATTTCTTCAGAAGATAAGGAGAATCGCCATATGACCTTCCTAATAATGATCAAATAATTACTAAATACTTGGCTGATGAAAGGAAATTTAAGTATTAACCACTCTGGATCCATATTCCCAAATCTCACTAGTTCTAAAACACTGAATTAATAGACCACACTTGTTCAGTCACTAAGTCCTATCTGACTCTGCAACACTATGGACTGTAGCCTCCAGGCTTCCCTGTCCTCCGCTATCTCCTGGAGTTTGCTCTAGTTTATGTCCATTGAGTCAGTGATGCTTTCTAACCATCTCATCCTTTGCCACCCTCTTCTCCTTTTGCCTTCAATCCTTCTTGGCATCAGGGTCTTTTCCAGTGAGTCAGCTCTTTGCATCAGGTGGCCAAAGTATGGAGAATCAGCTTCAGAGTCAGTCCTTACAATGAATATTCAGGGTTGATTTCCTTTAGGATAGACCACACTGGAGTAACATTTATTGGCATTTCAGTACATTTCACCTGGATCACAATCCTGAATGAGGGATGTACTGCTGTCTCCTCTGGTTGGCAATGCAGAAGTTGATTCTCAGAGAACTTTAGCAACTTGTTCAGAAACCACAGTGCATGCATGTGTGGTGGACACAGGGTTCCACGCCAAGCTGGATCATGCCAGATGTTGTGCTCTCAGTGACCACAACAGTGTTGATACCCACCCCTGCCCTTCCAGAACACAGCTGGCCCACTTATAATCTCCAACTTCTTGCAGCAAGGCACTTGATTCTGAAATCCCCCACTCCAAATTAATCTAGAAATTCTTGAAATGATCATGGAGAGAGGGTAAAAAACGATCCATAGATGTTTATTTCAGAAGAGTAAAACTTGAGTATTACATTTTATTCCAGTTATTCTCACTAGAATTTTAGTCTGAGAAACTTTGAAAGCAAACTCTACACCATCAGCAACAATCAAACATCATCACTAAGAACTATGGGCCGGTGAAAAGAGGTGCTGTGTATCCAATTTTACTAAATGCTGTTCACAAAAGAGGATCAAATTCTACCCATGAGTTTTTCTTATTCTTTTCTAAACTAAAGACTTAAAAGCCTGCACAAAATAGTAACTGGGAGCTTTAAAAAAAAAAATCCTGTAAAATACCATATAATCAAGATTGTTTAAATGTATAAAACTGTCAAGTAGATTATCCTTTATGCAATTCAAATGAGCCTTTGGGAGACAGAATTAACTGAGGGCAAACAGGAGCTTAACTTTAAAAGACAAAGACTTGGCTTATATCAAGTTGACACTTCCAGATAAGATACTGCATTATACCAGGTTATACTCGCAATAATAATTTTTGATTGGCATATCATTTGCCACTAACTACTGCTTGGCTTCCACAGAGCTCAGGCAACATACTATAAACTGTTATGAAAGATGTCTTTGTATTGTTCAATATTTACAGGGTGTGTTATTTTATAAATGCTCGAGTTGGCATAAGCAAAAAAAAAAAAAGGCATTAAAACATTTCAGATCAAAATGATCCCCTTTGCCTTACAAAAGAAGTACTTTCTAAAGACAGGTGACAATTCTGTTCAGAAATTTTCACACTGAGGCTAAGTAAATGATCAGCGGTAAAAACACAATTGCTTTGTTCAGCTGCACAAACAGATGCCTCCATCGCTTCTGTTTGCGTATTCCTGAATATACTCTTTCAGGTCCCACTTTTATGGAAAGCAAAATCAATTTTCTTTTGGACCAAAAAAAAGATGAGATCTGGTCTAATGATTTTAATCTTTTAAATAAACACGAACTGAACTTGGAGCATAGGCTTTTCCCTTAAGAAAAGATCTTTGTTGTCAAGAAAGATCTCTTTCAGCCTATGAACGGTTAATGCCAGTGACAAATCTAACCTGGGGAAAAAAATGGAAAATACATATTTACACTCATGTTCTTTGAAACGTTTATACATGCACACAACCCACACACAAAGACCCTGCAACCAAATGATCCTGCCCCAAAGGTAGACTGATGTTAAGTTTAATTTTTGAAGCAAATTAGGTTCCCCAATTCAATTTTAAACAAATAGAAAATGAGAAACAGAAAACTATAACATCAAACTTTTATTGCTACTTTGCTAAAAAAGCACACTCATGTTTATGAAATAGAGTCTCCCTCAGCCTCCAAAGGGGAATTATTCTGAAATTCGGCAATACTTCAGGATCCTTGCAAACACCAGCCCAGTGTAGCTTTTCCAGGCCTGTTTCAGCCCTGCTAATAGTTATTGTTTGTACAACTGTAACTAAGTACATTACCAACCAGTTGTTCAATCTATATAAATTTAAGAAACACACACTGCCAAGGAGTGACTCATATATCAGTCTATTATATGCTACAGGGCTGACTGTTTTAAACAAATCATTCTGCCTACAGCTGAAGAATAGAAGCTATATACAGAGCAGAGGTTATTGTCTAATTTAAATCTTGGCTCGCTTCCCAGTGCTGTACAAGATTCCAATTTGTGGAAATGTTGCTCTTTGCTACTGCCAGAAAGGCTGCAGAAAATGGTATTGGGAGCCTTCCAGAAATATGTCTGCAAAATGCCAATCAACAAGTCACTAAAGATTAACAGTATGACTGTACCAAATTAATTTAAATTATAGAAACATATGGCTAGGATGTTTGCTTTGCACTTAAGACAACACCTACCTCACAAAGAGCTAGATTTGTGCCACAGCAGAAAATAATATCCCAACATTGAGATTCCTGCAAAATGTGAGTATCAGCTAATAAATCGAGATGTCCTTGCACAGCCAATCTCTTTGAGTGTTTAGGGTCTTTATCTTTTCATATATTCAAAACATATGGGAAAATACTTTGTGGAACATGGTATTTTTCTCCCACAGAGACAGAAAGGAAAAAAAAAACAACAACATTATTCAGTGACTGAAAACAATTTGGTCTATGATGTGAAGAAAATGCTAGCTTTATTGAGATTTGCCATAGAACCCAGAGGATGATGCAATCTACTGCACATTATGCCCAATCCCAAAATATGATATTGGGCTAAGAATTTAATATATAGCCAAGAGGAATCCACCAATTACATGACCAAATGATGAAAATCAAAAGACAGCACAATTTATACCCCACCAGCTGCTCTCAATATATATTCTGTTCATGCCACTTCCCCATTATTTTCATGGGACTCTCTAATATATACAATCATGTCATCAACCAAAAGGGGGGAAGTCCGTGGTACTTCAAGCTGTAGTTCTATATTAGTGTATGCTGTATTTCAACTGAATAGGAACAGAACTGTTTTATGTTTCTCTCCACTGCTTTTCTATTATTGCCTAGCTAATGGAAATACATCAAACAAATGTTCTACAAGAGCAATAAATATTAACGTTGACCTATCCATCTGGGAGAAATGAGAACAATACTGCTCACTTTTAGCCCAAATATGACACTGACAAATGAAGCGATGAGATTCCATCACACTTTCAACAACCTGGGCTGGGAGCCCCGGCATGATCCTGGTACCAGCGATTTTCTTCATTCATCTTCATTAGGCAGTCACTTGACCGCCCTCCCAAGATCCCTGTCAAATCAGAACCTTTGGAGTGGGGGGTTGCTGTACTTTCTAACAACGTAGCCTAAACGTGTTCTTCGAGTTGGGTTTTGGGTTTTTGTTTCTTTTCTTTTCCTTTTTTTTTTTTTTTAAGCCAGGAGAAGGCCTGGATGAGCACGAAAGCAAGTACAAACAATTGTGGAAGCAAAGAGACATCAAATGTTACTCATGATTCAAAGGGAGACCGCAGTATGAAACTGGTCCACACGACCTCCCGCTCGCCAGCCTGAGCATCGCCCCAGTGGCAGGGAAGGGCTCCGAGCGTGTGGACCCACAGTCACTGCCTGAGCCATAAAAAGACAATTACGTATTCAAATGAAGGATATACGCGGGGCCTTATCACAGATGTAGAAATGCTTTCCATTTCCTTCCTCAATCACAGTTTCAAGTGAGCTGGAACAAGAAAGGAGGACATTCTTACCCTCACACAATGAGCGAGTTTCATCACATTAGCAGTTTTACATTACAGTCCATTATTTTCTATTTCAACGGCATAACAAGAGAGGTGCTGATTTGATTATTCCGTAATAGTGAAAATGAATACCAATGCAATATAAAATTTCTATTATAACAGAAAGCTACTAATATGATTCACAAGACCCCCCTGGAAATTAGGTTTTATAACTATGATCACAGGGGAAAAATTAGAAAGCCAGTAGGCAAGAAGGGAATTGGGTGCTCCCACACCAGTCTTAGCGAGGCAGACAGCTGCTTGGAGGAAGCCAGGCGGCATTTACTTGGGAACAATGCAAACACCCCATCCCGGTGAATTATCTGAGAGGTATTCCTTCGTTTTTCTTTGTGGCATATATTCCAAATACTCATAATGTTAACTAAAGCTGTGTTCACCTATATTATTAACATAAGGTTTCTGATTTTAAAAAATACATAAGATAACCAAGAAGGACCTACTGTATAGCACAGGGAGCTATACTCAATATTTTGTAATAACCTATAAGGGAAGAGAAGCTGAAAAAAAGAATACATGTGTATATGTATAACTGAATCACTGTGCTGTACACTTGAAACTAACACGACTTTGCAAATCAACTATACTTCAGTAAAATTTTTAAAAATTGAAAAAAAAACATAAACCAGAGGATTCTAGACAAAGTATGAAGAATTCATCACTTCTGGAATCAGATTTTAAAGATCACAGTGATTCTAAAAGTCCAGAATAAACAAAATGATGACCCAAAACTGCCAGAAGGATTTTGGTCCAAGGCCCTCTTTCATCCCTGTCTGCCAGCCCAAGTAAAAAGGATGTAAATTTCATTTCAATTATTTTATTTCTAAACCAATCTCCTCTCCATCAGTCTTGAAGGATCTAAGATCCACCTCAGGATACTCTCAGCTGGCAGAGTGCACGTCTGGACTCATGGTTCTAGTGAGATGAAAATATGCTTTCACTATGGTCTCAAAACTATATCTTCCTGGACAGGTAGAGGGTGAGCAGAGAAGTATCAAATAGCAATTCTTGCATCATCTTAGGTACAAGGAATAGATGCATGACCCTTCATAAAAGCTTTTTCCAAGTCAGTTCTCTGTCAGTTTCTGAGAGCATACAAGATGTCTGAGACAAACACAAAACCATAGCAAGCATCAATCTTTGGTTTAAACACAAAAGTCACTGACTTCAAAGTGACAACTATGGATTTCTGCTTCTGGCTCGATGTAAGAATGGATACTATTATGCAAGCCAGAAGTTTTCCATCTTTACAAAGACAGAGCATTCTAGAACTGGAAAAGGGATCACTGACTATGATTTTCCTCTCCAGATAAAAGAAATTATGCTATATTTAAGAGATTTAAAAGAAGTAACACACTAACATTTAGTTAGCAAAGGAAGTCACATCACATCAAATTTTACCCTGTAAATGCACAAGTCCTTCTTGTGTTTAAACATCTCCTTCCTTGGAGGAATGGCACTATGACTCAAACAAATATCAAAGAGTATGTAAATAAAACACGTACACCCCATGGATATCAGCTCCTCAGCATTGGCCAAGGACATAGCCTTATAGTCAACAAATACCCTGCGAACTGATCACTACTGGCACTACCTCATCAGCATTTGATCACATGAACCAATAGTATCACACTGGATGTTTCACAAAGATTTCTGGAGAACATTTAAGTGCCGCCACATTTCTCATGCTGGGTACCATAGAAGAATTTCCAAGAGTTGCGAAGGCTGAATCTACACTCTTCCTAGTTATCAAGAGCAATCTCCAAAACCTTCCAGTGATGGTCCAGAAAGTGCATTTTGCTTTCTTACCTCCCTTTAGACTAATTTATATGTCAATGTGTCTTAGTAATAATAACATTTATTGAGTACCTTCTGTTTGCTAGGCATTCTGCTAATCACGTCCCATTAATTATCTAATTTATCCTTCACAACATCTATATGAAGTCAAAAAGAAACTATCATATTTTATAAAATCTAGGACACCACCGATTGTAAGATAAAATCCAACTACAGAACGTTAAAATGTGAATGTGTGCCTTGATCAATGAAATATGGTATTTTTATTATTACTATCCCCATTTGCAACTAAGGAGACAAAGCTCAGAGAGGTTCAGTAACTTGTCCACAATTGCACAGCAAGAAAAATGTGGACTCAAACTAAGAATGGTCTGATTCTGAAATCTTATATTCTAATTAAGTAGTCTACAATTTTTTATTGCACATCTTTACTAAAACATTCTGACAAGTAATAATAGCCAACACTTTCATATTATTTACCTTTACAACAGGCACACTTCAGAGCCCTTTCCATATGTTAATTCATTACTTCCTCACAACAATCTGAGACAGGTACCGTGACTGTACCCATTCTACAAAGGGACAAACTAAGAACCTTAATCAAGGCAACCAGGTGATGCAGATAAGTGGACTCCACACTCGACTGAAGTGTCTCTCTAAAATCACTGACATCCACTGACAACATATGCAGGTTTATTTGATTTAATTTATATAGCTAATTACCACCATTCTGACATTGTATATATACTTTAAAACATACCAAAAACTGCAATGAAAAGGATGAGAAACATAGAGACAATTACTAATATTTTCTTCTCGGATCCTAAAGTCACTCCCTGAGTTATGTGAGGCTACAATGGGGAAACCCCTGCTAAACAGATTATTTATGACAACCCTCCTTATCTAGAATGATCTATGAGAGACAAGCACACCACCAACTAAGGCTCCCTCTGCCTTCCTTCCTGGGGTGGTACAGACTTGTCTCACCATCCTGCAATTACTTGAGGAAAGGAAGCAACAGAAAAAGGAAGGAAGGTATCAGTTTCCTGTAAGTTGAATACCCACCAAATAAAACATAGGCATGTCAATGAGTCCTGTCAATAAAGTGGCCACATCTTCCCAGGTGGCTTATCAATGCATGGCTTTCTGGAACATTGCAACTACATTTTTTCCCTGACAGTCCCTTCCAACCTTACAATAAGGCAAATACTCAAGCATTTCCTGAGTGCCTACTGTTTGCCAGCCCATGCACGTTACCAGGAACACACACAAAAGCTGCAACCATAAAAAACAGGAAGAAAATCTAACATGGCTAGCAAAAGCTACACTCTTCCGTGCTTCAAGTTTAACTCTCATTTCTAAAATATCTTCTCTTGTATATTAGCCAGGAAGCCAGTTTCTAACAAGATAAGCAGTAGTCAATACCATGCAGATCAAACCTACAAGAATAGGGTCTTCAAGAAAAGGAAACAATTTTCAGTTAAAATGTAAAAGTCTATTCTCAACAAAAAGGACAGATTGAGAGAACAGTTCAGTAGCAAAGAAGGAAAATTACCATTGATCCTGGCTGCCATGTCTAATGAAAAGCACTAAGGTTTTTAAAGATAATCTTTAGCAGTGAACTTCGACCAAATAAATGGATTATATTGTAGTCAAAATGAAGAATGCCAGAATGAGCTCTAAATATAACTTTTTAACAAAACTAAAAGAAGAGAAAATATTTTACAATTATAATACCCTGATGAAGACTAAACCTTGGTAATTCAGTTTCTGGAAATTTCCAAACATTAACAATATTGCTTCTTGTTCTAAGTATAACTTTGGCTTGCTGGTATAATATTAATATGGAGAATAATAATAACAATGCATTTTTACATTTCAGAGAATTCAGCAAACTTTTTCTTAAAGGACCAGATAGTAATTATTGGGTTGACCAAAAAGTTTGTTTGGGTTTTTGTACACTCTCACAGAATACTGGCCAATTCAGTATTTTGGGTTCTATGAGCCATCTGGTCTGTATTGCAACTACTCAGCTCTGCTTGAGGCAGCATGAAAGCAGTCACAGAAGACAGACAGACATACATGAATGAGCGTGGCAGTGTTTCAATAAAACTTTATTTACAAAAACTTAACAACTGGCCCTCGAGCCATAGTTCTCCATCCTCTGGTTTAAATGATTACTTGTATCTACTTAATTTTTTTCCAGCTTGCTGTTTATTGGGATCATTCCGCCATAAAAATTATGTTTGCTCATAAAAATACAGAATGAAGAAAAAGCCTTGGACTATGAAGTCAAACAGGGGTGGGTTCTAGGACAGCTGTATGACTCAGGCTAAGTGACCTACCATCACACGCTGTCAATTTTGTCCCCTGTAAAATGGAGACGATGACAGTCCTGACCCCATGGTGTCGTTCCTTGTGAGGACCAGACAGTGACTACAGAGCACATGTCTGCTACACGATCTGTAACAATTATTGCTATCAACTTTCTTCCAGCTTATCTCTAACGATATTAAAAAAGAAAAAAAATCCAACACAACGCACCTGTGTTGAATGAATGAGCAGATGAAATAAATGAAAGAATGGGAGATGGAAAAATATTACCTTAGCTTCCAAGTCAAAGCAAAAACTGGATCTTCCAATGTTTTACAAGAGAGAAAGGCAACAGAAAGTAATAGTTAATACTGAAACTGTATCAACAGGTTTTCTAGAGAAAATTATATATAATGTGTTTCTCTCCAACTTTCAAAGAATAAGAAATAAATAGTAAATGAAAGCTGTTACTTCACAACCTCACTTGAACCAGGGGGTGCATTTATGGGAACACCACACATGTTGTAAATTAACCAGTTTCAATACTATGAAACAACACTCTTTTAGAACAAAAATGTGAGATAAGTACACATCAGTCCAAAGTCTGATTTACTGTTGTTTCCGAAATCAAGTAGACATATTCTGATATTTGTTCTCCAGTAGAATCAACAACTTCCTATTCACAACAGCATGAGATGAGATACTGAATAAATAGTTGGTCTTGAAAGTCCAGGGATTAAGTAGTTTCTTTTAGCAAAATTGAACATAAGGGAGACATATGCCAACCATTCCAGTTGTGCAATGATTTTTGTGGTTGGGAAAGAACCAAGAGGCCCGGCTTACTCCCTTAAGATGCTCACATTCTCGAATGAAGAGAATGAGAAATGTCTGTGTGCACACAGGACTCACACACGCACACACACACAAACACACGGTGGACAGCATAGTCAGGGCTACCTTCTTTCCTGCTCACATGACAGCACTGAAAAGCACAGGTGAGATTCAAAGGATGGAAGAGATGTGTGCTTCACTGTTGGCATAAAGAAGCCTCTTAAAGACCTATAGAGACAGACAGGACAGCAGTGGTATATTAAAGACAGAGAAGCTAGAACTAAGAAAACGCAGATCAGTTAAGGAGACCAATACATGGGAAAGAAAAAGCCTGGCTAAGAATCTCTGAATCTGACTCTTTTGCTACTCTTATTTAGTCATCAATGCAGTTCAGATGTAATGATTCATTTCTGCTACCAACAGTTCTGACTTTATTAACTTCTCATTTGAATAACAATAATAACTGGCTTAACCATTTTTTTTTCAGAGGGATGACTTGTTTGCTTGTTTCTTTAGCTATAATAAACTCTGAATGTCGGGGTCTCCAAACTAAGCATTAAGCATGCTGATTGACAATTTGGAAGCATAGGAATAATTACAGGTTATATTAGACAATGTAACTAAATTGAGTTTTCATGGAGGTGATGACTGGATTTTGCCACAAAAATCAGCAACTGCTTTGACCTCATGGATAAGCCCCAAGTTCCTTCTGGAGAATGCAAAACAGTCAGGATCACAATCAACTACTTAATAATTTTAAATCACGAGAAGAATGAAGAATCTCTAGGAGAATCTCAATTTTTATCTAAATTTATTTGAAACCTCAGTGATGAATTTTATTAACTTATCCCTGAGTGGACACACAAAATTACAATCACCAGAGAGGGGTCTCAATATTCAATTCCAAGATTATTTTATCTACATCCAAGAATCTGGGGAGCAGTAAAATTGAAGTTCTCATGCTGAAAACAATGCACCGAGTGCCTCTTGGTTTCAAGCCTTAGCAGGCACATGCCTGAAACACACCAAATGCTCATGCTTCGTTACTCATATGCCCAAAAGTCTAACTACCAAAAGACATGAACAAATACAACAGATAGAGAGGAGCGTTTTTCTCTAACTGCTAGAAGCCAGGTCCAACTGAAAAGAGGAAAGAACAAGAAGGTGAACAACTTCCCATAGGTAAGAATTCAAAACACATAGTCATCAGAACCTTCATATCAACCCAACTCACCAAGTGATGCATCACACAGAATAATAGACCAGAGTCACTATGAACAAGCTGCTGTACATGACTCAAGGGTCTTACGGATACTTGGCCTTTCCCTTAAAGTTCATAGGGTCCTGGCAGCCAGCCTCCTACCTTAAGTTGCTTTTTACAATCATATTATTGAGGTTCACAAAGTAATCAGAAGCTGAAGGCAAGGTTCAAGGTAAGAGAATTTTTAAGGGGGAGTAAGGAGGATGGAATTACTGTGGAGGCCTCCAACAATGGGATAACACTTAAAAAAATTAAAAAATTCCAAAGCATGATTTAATCATACATTAACATTCTCCTCCTTAGAATTCTGATTTCCCTTAGAATGTCCTTCTAAATCTACTTCATCTAAGAAGTACTACTATTTGTAACATAGTATTGTTTGTAAGCTATGGTTTTTCCATTTACAGAGGAGAGTGAAAATGTTGGCATAAAACTCAACATTCAGAAAACTAAGATCATGGCATCTGGTCCCATCGCTTCATGGGAAATAGATGGGAAAACAGTGGAAACAGTGTCAGACTATATTTTTTTGGGCTCCAAAATCACTGCAGATGGTGACTGGAACCATGAAATCAAAAGATGCTTACTCCTCACAAGGAAAGTTATGACCAACCTAGACAGCATATTGAAAAGCAGAGACATTACTTTACCAACAAAGGTCTGTCTACTCAAGGCTATGGTTTTTCCAGTAGTCATGTATGGGTGTGAGAGTTGGATGGTGAAGAAAGCTGAGGGCCAAAGAATTGATGCTTTTGAACTGTGGTGTTGGAGAAGACTCTTGAGAGTCCCTTGGACTGTGAGGAGCTCCAACCAGTCATCCTAAAGGTGATCAGTCCTGGGTGTTCATTAGAGGGACTGATGTTGAAGCTGAAACTCCAATACTATGGCCACCTGATGAGAAGAGCTGACTCACTGGAAAAGACCCTAATGCTGGGAAGGATTGGGGGCAAGAGGAGAAGGGGATGACAGAGGGTGAGATGCTTGGATGGCAATACCAACTCAATGGACATGAGTTTGAGCCAGCTCTGGGAGTTGGTGAAGGACAGGGAAGCCTGGCGAGCTGCAGTCCATGGGGTCTCAAAAGGTCAGACACGACTGAGCAACTGAACAAATGCTTGTGCCAAGTACTCACTGAGGTCATCATGAAGACTAATGAATTTAAGTGGCAGGAAACTGTGATTAGAGTCCCCCATGGAGATCTTAATTCTGTTCACACTGTTCTAGGGCTTCCAATAAAGTGGTCACTGGCTGTCAAGATGATGGAGCTCACATAGTTCATATTTAATGCTAAAATAGATGGACCACCACTATTTAACTAGGGCACACAGACACACTGGATATACATAAAAATATTTTCCAAGTCACAGAATGAAGTTGATAATCTTCCAGACAAATTTTACTCAAAGAATGGGGGTAGGGGGGGAAAGCCATGATTTCCATTATAGCAAACATGGAGGAACTATGTTTGAAAAGCAAAACCATATTTAAAAAAATAAAACAAGAGACTTAAGAGAATTGATGGCAACAAAGAGACTTGAAGAATGTGAGTTCCCAGCCTTCTTTGCCATCAGGGGGGCCTCTATGATAAAGTCTAGGAAGGTGCACCTTAAAGGAGATATGAAGTCTTCATTTCAACATTTATGCTTAATTGTTTACACACATTTCAATAAGCAAAATAAGCCACAAACAAGTATTTAGGAAAACATTATGTCAAAAATAGAAAATGGTACATATGATTATTTTCCTATTAATAGAGCAAAGAAATGCCACAGGTTCCCAAAAGTATCAGTTCATCCAGAAGTTACATACTGGACTAAAGTATGTAACTTTATACTAAAGTCCAGAAGTTACATACTGAGGATTTCATTTATACATGAGATCATTTTTACAGTTTGGCTATTGTATGATATATTAATATTATATTACATTTTATTAGGGCTAATACTTAGGCTTCCTTGGTGGGCAAACAGTAAGAATCCGCCTGCAATGCAGGAGACCTGGGTTTGATCCCTGGGTCAGGAAGATCCCTTGGAGGAGGGTATGGCAACCCGCTCTAATATTCTTTCCTGGAGAATCCCCATGGACAGAGGAGCCTGGCGGGCTGCAGTCCAGGGGGTCACAAAGAGGCGAACATGACTGAGTGACTAAGAGCACACACAGGGCTAATACTTTTTTTTTTTCTTTTTGGTATCTAGATTATGTTATTTGAAAATAGTGACTTTCAGTTATGTTAGGTGACAGAAGAAAACCCGGGAAAGAGTGAAAGTATACCAGAGGACTCAATTCTATCCCAACTAAGCTATGGAGTTTGCATAGGTGTTAGTCGCTCAGTCATGTCCAACTCTTTGTGACCCCATGGACTGGGACCTGCCAGGTTCCTCTGTCCACGGAATTCTCCAAGCAAGAATACTGGAGTGGGTTGCTATAACAATATTACAAATGAGCTTTAGGCTTATTTCTGAGCACGTTTAATATTTGATCAAAAATATTGAGCACTTTTGACTAAGTATTGTAATCAAAGAAATAAGCTAACATAGCAGAACTCCTATAAGTTTCCATCATATAGGGAAAAAAATCCCTTTGATATAATTAGAGAATTAATTAATCATACAAGTATCTGGAGGCAATAATATGAAGACTGTTTTGAAGGAGAGGTATAACACAGATACATCTGGGTGGGAGTGTAAATGTGTACAATCACTCTGGAAAACAGCTCAGCATCATATAATCAAGCACATATTCTGCTCTAAAACTTGTGAGTTCTACTCCTAAGCAAACATAGGAGAGAAACACAGGAGAGCAGTGGGATACAGATACAGGATATGTGCAGGGATACTGCTCATAATAGCAAAATGTCGGTGATGAATTCAACTCAGTCCATACAGTGGAATAGTGTACAGCAGTGTATACCCCAAAAGTGTAGTGTCCAGCAGTGTATACCCAAAAAGTGCAGCTGGATGCATAAACTTGGATGAATGTCACAAAAATAACACTGAGGAGGGAAAAGCAAGCAGAAAAGAAAATGTACAGTAGAATTCTACTTATTAAACAGGTTAGAAATATGTAAAACCAAACAACATATTGTTGAGGGATAACTAGATGTATGGTCAAACTACAGAGAGAAAAAAGGGAGTGATAAATGTAAACGTCAGGAAAGTGACTGCCTCTGGGGGTAGGATGGAAAGAGTTGCAACTGAGGACATGGAGGAGGCGTCAACATTATTAATAACTTTCAATTAAGCTGGGTGTTGGCTAAATAGTGATGGCTTTATTATTATTCTTGAAACATTAATTATACTCTCACATGTGAAATATATTTTCCAATTTAAATTCATATATATAGTTTTGTGTGCATGCTCAGTCACTTCAGTCTTGTCTGACTCTGCAACAAGACCATGGACCGTAGCCCGCTAGTACCCTGTGTCCATAGGATTTTTCTGGCAAGAATACTGGAGTGGGTTGCCATGACCTCCTCCAGGGGATCTTCCCGGCCCAGGGATCAAACCTACATGTTCTGCATCTACTGCATTGCAGGAGGATTCTTTACCACAGGGCTTCTGGTGAAGCCCTTATATATAGTTTTACATATATAT
>ML663568.1:2757469-2876237 GCA_007570785.1 Antilocapra americana | reverse complement strand
TATATATATATATATATATATATATATATATATATATATATATAAAACAATTAAGAGGCTTAAAGTGCAATAAAAGACTGAATTAGCATGAATCTCTAGCATACTAACAATCAAAAGATGATTGTTATTGAGAAAGTAATTGTAAAAGAAGCATTAGAGTATTTCTAGAAATCCTGGTTTCTTGTGATGTTCTTTCAACCCAAGATAATAAGTTTAGGAAAGTTCCACTCTGTGTATCTTTCTTAGAAGCTGCAAATATGAATAAATGTTTCCTTGGAATTATCTCTGTAACCATGTTTGAAGCTAATGTTGCAAGTAAAGCTATTTATATAGCCTCATCATTGGTCTGAAAGCTTATCCCTGCAGTTTTATTATAAAGTACATCTAATAGACTTCTTTCCAAGCTAAGAAAAAAACAGTACTATAATAAAGAACGGTACATCCGTGGGTAAAAATACGCCTTTTAGAGAACATAACATAATTAGTTTCTATTCCAAGTCTGTCAGTGTGCACTGTTAACCTCTGACAACTACACATGAACCTTTTAATTAGTATGTTATCTTTGGTGCAATTAATAACGTGTACTTCATGTTATAGGCAAATTAACGTTTTCCCACTAAAGCCAAATTCTTCAGTGTAGTTCTAAAAATGTTTTGCCATTTAAGTGAAATTTTAACATTCAGACCTCTTGCTCCCAAAACACATAAGCCATTTTATCCAAAGCTAGACAGCTTTTCACTACCAGCGTCCTTTCAAATATTTCACCTAAGACAGAGAATCTCATATTAAAGTTAATTTCACCCTTGCCAATCACACACACCCACTCATCACTCCTCAGAATAATGCACTGGAGTCTAACATGTATGCATGTGTGTGTGTACGTGTACACACACAAGCACACATAACACTTAAATACGAATAAACACATTAACTGCTGGGTGTTGGTTAAAATAGATTTTAGCATATCATCTTAATATACATTAAACATAATGCTGATATTAGCAATGCTACTAATATAATTAACTTTTATATAGGAAATGGCAAATCCAAACACTAAGCTGGTGCAAAAATAATGGCCAAATCATATTTGTGAGATGAATCTGAAAGGACCCCCGTGTCCCACCCCTATCCCCAGAAACCAGAGCTATTTTTTGCTGATAATGGTTTGGAGGGAGCATCCAAGTACAAAATCAGCTATATTCCTCTAGTCCCTAGTAATTCGTCACCTCCCCTCATACATCAAAAAAAGATCTGTTGCATCTCCAAGAAAAAGAGCAAAGACATAAACCTTGGTCAAAATGATGCCACTTAAAAGAAATGCAAGTGTTGTTTTCAGGTATTTTTGCCTTTTCTCTTATGACAAGCATAGATAATCTCAAAATTATTTTGTCAATAAAGTGATTACAATAAAATGATGAATGAGACTAAATATTATAGAAGAGAAAGGAACAAAATATAATACTTAAGAGGACAAGGGCCTTAAAAATCTACGAGTAGGTCTGTTGAGCAGAAATATATATAAAAATTTATATTTAGAACAAAATAAAAATGGATTTAGTAATACTGGATTTAAACTGGAGATAGCTATTTGAACTCATGACCTTAACCTTTACAGATCTCACCCTAAAATGACCTAACAGGGGAATCACTTTTCTTTTCAGAGGCACTTGAATGGCACAGCATCTAAATTTTAGACTCCAATACTATTCTCTACTAAAGAATCAGAGCTCCTTGGAGAATAACTGATTCCACGTGTTGGGGACAGGAAAAAAATAATCAAGGTCAACTGGAAATTGTTTTGGTTCTCAGAAAATAAAAGTGCTTTCAGGAATGCCTGGAGAGATGCTGAGAGGACCAAGGAGAAAGCTTAAGAAGATTCCCTCAGGTCAAGCTGTGACCATCTGAGCATCAACCTGAGAATATGCATCATAATTAATTAGAACAAGTACATCCTATAAAAAGCTCTGAGTTCAGGATGCTAAAATAGAAAAGTTAATGTGGACTATACCCCAAAGATAGGTATTTGTAATACAAAAGAGGCGTGAGTATGTGGAAAAAATCTTAAAATTGATTTTTTTTTTCCTGCACCACTCAGCATGAGGGATCTTAGTTTCCCAATCAGGGATCAAACCTGTGCCCCCTGAAGTCCTGCAGTGGAAGCTCAGAGTCCTAACCACTGGTCTACAGAATTCCCTTAAGAACAATTTTAATAGGTGGTAAAGTGCTCGCAGGTTTGGATATTCTGTTTCTCCTATTAGGCATGTGCATTTTTCATTATGTGTGTTAATGAACTCTGAGTAACCCATAAAGTCCCAGAAAAGTAATAACTTCCCAGAAAACATGAAGAATCCCAGCAGCCTCTGCAAGAGTGAGTCTTCAGGTTGAAAGAAGCTTGAAAACTATTAGCCCACACTTGAGTGACTCAAAAACTCAAAAAAACTCCTCAGGGCAAAATTGTATTTGACTGTATAATTTCAAAGAATGCTTAAAACCAAGTAAGATATTTATTGCCTAACTGGACAAATTCAGTTCTGAGGGAGGAAACAGAACACAAGGGAGAAGTGAACTTGGAATCGGGGAAATTCAAGTTCAGTTACGCTTTGCCTATTTCCCAGTTTTTAAAATGTTAAGACCCATCAGATCTCTCTCTGTAGTAAATATGAAGATCAAATGTGAGATAATCTATACAAAGTGACCATCTCTATGGCATTTGCTTGATTGTACAGATATTTGGTGGTTCATCTTTAAGACAGTTTGACCATGAAAAGAATAATATGTTTTTTATTACTAAACCCCCCAAATCAGGACATATTCTGGAAAGGACACAGAAATATGGGTTCCAATTGATTTTCTTTCAACTGAATCAAGAGAATAAAAATTCGCCTCAGATATAGGTACCAAAATGCCAGGGCAATTTTTGAAGAAAAAACTACAAACTGATGGATTGTGTTCAACTCCCTCAAAAATGATCCCAACCCTAAATACTCTATGACTCCAAACCTTACTCCAGGAATATTTCAGTCAATATGAGCTTCTGTTTCCTATTTACCAAAGCACAGCTACTGCTCGATACAGCCATTTATGAATCAAATGCTGTATTCATCATCACATGCCAGGTACTACCCTGTGCGCTTAAGATGTAGCTAGCAACAAAAGAGACCAAGGTCTCTGCCCTAGACGAGGCGGGGACAGACAAAGAGAGATGACATTCCACAAGAATTTCAGATGAAGAAAATAAGGCTGTGTTACTAAAAAGGCCTTGTGGGAAGGATGCTTTTGAGAGGGGGAACAAGAAAGGCTTCTGGGAGGAGGTGACAGTTTGTGCTAAGGCATCAACAATGAGAAGAAGCCAGCCTTACCAAGAGCTGGAAGAAGATCCCTTGAGGAAGAAAGAACAAGTAGGAAAGCCCTGAGTAAGGAACATGCCTGGCATGAGAATGGAAGGAAGAAGAGAAAGAGAAAAAAAGAAAGATGGCTTAAGCAAAGGGAATGCCAGGGAGGATTTCGACACAAGCTTGGACAGGATGGAAGAGACTAAAAAAAAAACTGGTGTGAGCAAAGTAAGCAAAAAGAATAAGTAGTACCCCTCATAACAGTCAATAGTAGATCAATTTTCTTTTTGCAATTTTAAAAACTATATATGCACATACTGTATAGGCACCATAGTAGTGGATCACAAGGAAAGAATGGCTATAACGCAAACAGACTGCAACTAATCTGGGAGGCAGGGCTTAAGAAAAAAGAGGTGCAGACACCAACACAAAGACTGAATATTCACAACCTTCCCCAAAACACAGTAATAGGATGTATACTGTACAGAAAGCCAACTGGCTCTCCATTTTCACTCCTGCCCTCTGAGAGTCATCACTACTGGCAGCACCATTTTCCAAATAACCAGAAATACAATGTTACCTGTGTTCCAAGAACATTTTGTGTTACGATACCTGGAGATGTATGGTATATTCATCACAAAGATGATAAACAACCATTTCTTCTTTGTATATTCAATGTATAGAAATATTGAGGACCAGCCCCATACTTCACAAACATTCACATAACTAGGATCATTACAAGGGTAAAGGCATGAGTGAAAATTACAGAAGCCTAGATGAGGGAGAAATTGAAGACATACTGAATACAATTTCTCTCATGGTTGAAATAGGATAAGAAATACCAAGATCCTAGCAGAGTACCTGGGGTCCTAAAAGGGCTCATTAAATGTTGGTTTCTTCTCCAAAATAAAATTGACATGATTTTTCTGTGTTGCTTCTATTCTAGTTCTAAAACTAAAGCAATACTGAATAAAAGCAGAGTGACCTAGAATTTGGAATAGAAAGACCAATCTAAAATTGAAAAATCTAAAATGTAGAGTTTTACAATAAGGGGAAATTCACTACTTACAAAAATACAAAGGAGGACAGGGAATTTACATATATTTTTCTACATGCTTTACATTCATTAAGACTTACAATGTCTTGAGTTAGGTATTACTATTCCCTTATTTATAAAGAAATGATCATTCAGAGATCATTAAATAACATATACAAAGAAACCAAGCTAATAAATGGTTAATTGTGGAAGTCAAACAAAGGGTTATTAAATTCCAGATCTATGTTTTTCCACAATATCAGACTTCTTAAATATGATACAAGTTCCCGTTCGGTTCTGTTCAGTCGCTTAGTCGTGTCCAACTCTTTGCAACCCACAGACTGCAGCACGCCAGGCTTGCCTGTCCATCACCAACAATGTCATCCAACCATCTCATTCTCTGTTGTCCCCTCTCCTTCTGACTTCAGTCTTTTCCAGCATCAGGGTCTTTTCTAATGAGTCCTTTGCATCCGGTGACCAAAGTATTGGAGCTTCAGCATCAGGCCTTCCAATGAACACCCAGGACTGATCTCCTTTAGGATTGACTGGTTTGAGCTCCTTGCAGTCCAAGGGACTCTCAAGACTCTTCTCCAGCACCACAGTTGAAAATCATCAATTCTTTGGCAAGTTCAGCAAATTGCAAATTATTAGAGGCTAAATAGATACCTTCTTTAAATTAGACATTGTATGTCTTCTGTTTCTGAGTATTAGTTCAGTCATAACTCAAGAGCCAATGCTTACAAACTTAACTTGATATGATTTTTTTTAAGATTTTATTTATTTATTATTTTTGGCTGTGATGGGTCTTCATGGCTGATCAGGCTTTTCTCTAGTTTCAGCGAGTGTGGGCTACTCTCTAGTTGTGGTGTGTGGGCTTCTCATTGAGGTGGCTCCTCTTGTTGTGGAGCATGGGCTGTAGCGCACACCAGCTTCAGTAGTTGTAGCTCTGGGGCTCTAGAGCTAAGCACATGGGCTTAGCTGCTCAACGGCATGTGGGATCTTCCCAGATCAGGGATCAAACTCATGTCTCCTGCATTGGTACATGGATTCTCTACCACTGAGCCACCAGAAAAGCCCCAAATAACTGGTTTTGAGCAAGAACCCAACTGATACTTAACCACTAAACTACTCAGAGCACCCATCATTCATCTTTAGAACAGCTATTTAAAAATAAGGAAAACAGTAATTATTTTCTCAATATGGTTATAAAATCTGAGATAAGAACAGTACTTACAACTTCAATAGCTCTAGAAATAGAAAGCTCGTGAAAACTATGGGAGGGTGAATTTAACAGAAGAAGACCGGTAGGTTGAGAATCTAACAGGAGGTGTTTATACAGAAGATAGGAATTACCTTGGCGGAGGAGCCAAGCAACTTTATAAAAGAGCTAACTTTAGAAAAGGACCCAAGAGAAAACAAGTCCCACGAGGCAGAGCTCTGATCTGTCTTGTTTTGTCACAAGATAGATACTCAATAGATAATTGCTGGATGAGTAAATGAAGCGAATGGATAACTTAAGGTGTAACGATGAAGAGTTTATCAAAAAAAAAAAAAAGAAAACAGGAATGTTTTAAGTGGGAAGAGGCTTGCCTGTGCCCCTGTCCTTGGTCCTGAACAGTTGTGTTTGGCTTGTAACGATAGTTTCCTAATTCTTGTTCACTGGTGTCCAAATTATACTCATTTTCCTTTGCTTGAATTTTCATCTTTATAAAATTTTTAAAAAGAGTCTGATTTTTTGAGCTGCAGAACAAATCATTTCATGACTTCTGTTCAGAGTTGGGATAGCTGATTGCATGTACTTTCGACAGTTCTACCATGCTTGACACATAAATATTTTCCCCACTCCCCTTGGGAAGTTAATCATTATGTGTTTCTCATCCTCCTCTGATGTTATACTTTAGTTTAAAAATAACAGTCATTATCACTCAATTATTCAGTGATCAAGTGTAACACCAGGTGCAAACAAAAGTTCTGACAACACTAAAACATGCCCTTGTTACTGCAAAGGATTTAAGAGCCTGGCACTTATGAAACTGAGATCAGGTTACTCTAAATTTGAAGGAGATGAAACGGAAGGACATAATAAGCTGATTTTTTTTTCTTTTTGCCCTTTAACTTCCTTCCCTGGTGATTCTGATGTTAAAGAATCACCCTGCAATGCAGGAGATCCAGGTTTAATCCCTGGGTCAGGCAGTTCACCTGAAGAAGGGAATGGCTACCCACTCCAGCATCCTTGCCTGGAGAATTCCATGGACAGAGGAGCCTGGTGGGCTATATAGTTCATGGGGTTGCAAAGATTCGTACACAACAGAGGGACTAACAGTTTCACAGCAAAATTTCACAGCAAATAGCTTTCTGTCTTCATCACTGTTCACACTGGTATAATCAACATATAGAATGTTTATTTCAATGATCTTTACAATCAATCCTCTGAACATAATAGCTCTAAAATATCTACAGCACAATCATTTGGGATTTTTCTCTTTGTGTGTGTGAATCTTGTATACACAGACCTATAGGTACACACTTATACACACAAACACATACAACAAATCAAACATGCACACATATAATTGCAAAAAAAGAAAAACACCTCAAAGAATTATCTATTTCAGAACTGAAAAGGCCCTTGAGCTGATACAGTTCAAAGCCATAGTATTGTAGATGACCTTGAATGTAAAATAACTTTCAACTTCCACACAGATTTCCAATACAGTCACAGATACAGTGTCTGAGAAAACCAATCAAAGATAAACATGAATGCATTTACATTTAAAAATCATCTCATTTAATATTTTTAAACCAAATTTCAAGTTTCAGAAAGGAGGTCTATGTAGCCCTGTGGATCTAATATTATCAAAGAAAAAATATGATATTTTTCTCATATAGAAACAGAAACACAAGTTAAAAAAAAAATAATTGCAGGAGAAAGGGATCTTCTCCTGCAATTTAATTGCATCACTTGTGCACCATTTAGAAAAATCTGTCTTGTTCGTCAGCAATAATGAAGGAGAAAAGTTGGCAACAGAGTCAATTATATTATTTGCTAAGTAAAAAATAATTCAGAGCATTTAAAATTCTTTTTTACTATAATTGATATAAACTTCTTGCTCAAATTTCTGTTACTTCCTCTTCTTGATTATGACTCAGTATTACCAAAATGTAACAAAAGACTGAAAAAACTAACAATTATGCTAACCATAATGGTTTACTAATGTGGACATAGCTAAACATTTACCCATTTATTGATTTAACTTAGTTCTCTTAAACATAAACACATATTATAAACATCTTGTAGAGAGATCAGTGATTGGGGGTAAGTTGTGCTAAAGGGCATGAAGAAACCTTTCTGAGGATGGAAATGCTCTGTAATCACTGAGATGGTTGTTAATAACAGTACAAATTCATCAAAATTTAAACAGTACACTTAAGACTGGAAAGTTGCATTTGCATGTAAATTATATCTCAATAAATTTGACAAAATAAAACCCCAAACCCTTAAGTACCATGAACCTAAAGAATCATTTCTACAGAGTACCTGCCATGTACACACAAACATTAATCATGACCCAGCCTAATACTACAAAGAGGGACTTCCTCGGTGGTCCAGTGGTTAAGAATCTACCTTGCAGTGCAAGGAACCCAGGTTCGATTCCTAGTTAGGGAACAAACACCCCACATGTGGAGACGCAACTAAGCCCTCACATCACAACTACTGAGCCTGTGCTCTGCAATGGAAGATCCTGCTTTATACAACAAGGATCCCACGTGCTGCAACTAAGATCCAGTGCAGCAAAGTAAATAAGTAACTATTTTTAAAAAACACTACAGTGAATGCATTAAGCAAACAGTTGACTCTCTAATAAAACACACAGAGAGATATGTTTAACGAATATTAGGTCCAAAAATTAGGGTAGACACTATTAACACAGAGCAGAAAATAAGTTTCCTACCCCTGCCCTAACTATCTCTTTGTGCTGTGTGTTGTGTTCAGTCGCTTCACTCAATGTCCAACTCTTTGCGACCCCATGGACTGTAGCCCACCAAGCTCCTCTGTCCATGGGATTCTCCAGGCAAGAATGCTGGAGTGGGTTGCCATGCCTGCCTCCAGGGGATCTTCCCGACCCAGGGGTTGAACCCATGTTTCCTGGGGTTCCTGCATTGCAGGTGGATTCTTTACCACTGGGCTACCAGGGAAGCCCAATAATTCCTTACCAGCACTCGGTCTAGTTTAGGACAGAGTTGGGGGAACTTCTGGGAGTGTCTTAACTCACTCCCCCTAGACACCAAAACTCAAAGCTTCCCTTGGACATTTTAGTCTAGTCTCACTGGACACTCGTCATTATTCTGACCAGAAAAGATGAGTGGCCAACTCCACCTATGCCTCTGCCTCTATACTAGAAAGAATTAGACAGAGAAAGAAACTCAGATCCTGGGTGGAGGATGCAGTGGCAAGCAAGGATGGTTTGCTACAGGAAGGTCTCCTCCTGCCTCACTGAGAGCTCCCTTCACCTTGATGATGCCTTAATCAGCTCCCAAGAGTGTCTACAGAGAAGAGAAAAGCACTAATAATGATGAATGTAACATAATTAAACAATTTATGAAGGATAAAATATTGGAGCCATGGGAATCGACAGGCTATATGTATCTTACCTGCAAGTTAAGTAAGAATTTGACTCATTTGAAAAGACCCTGATGCTGGGAAAGATTGAAAGATTGAGGGCAGGAGAAGAAGGGGTTGATAGAGGATGAGATGGTTGGATGGCATCACCGACTCGATGGACATGGGTTTGGGTGGACTCTAGGAGTTGGTGATGGACAGAGAGGCCCGGCATGCTGTGGTTCATGGGGTCGCAAAGAGTCGGACACGACTGAGCAACTGAACTGAACTGAACTGTTCTCTGCCATCATACCAAAGGAAAAAACCTAATAAACTGGGAATACCACTAACTTTTCCATCAGATTAAATACATCAAGACCATTTTGAAAATATATAGGGAAGGGAGGTGATATATGTAAAATTATGGCTGATTTGTGCTGCATTGTATGGAAGAAACCAATACAACATTGTAAAACAATTTTATCTCAATTAAAAAATAAATTTGAATTTTTTTAAAAAAGAAAGAAAAGTTACATAACAGAAAAAGAAAATATATAAGGAAACACACAATTAAGAACAAATATAATATTTAAAAAATATAGGCAATGAAAAGTATGAAAAAAGTTTCTATTGAGTCCATCTGTGCACCTTCTCCCAAACCCCCAAGCAAAGGAGACACAGATTTCTGCTTCCAAAAAATGATTTCTTGCAAACCATATAATACATATGCTTTCAATTTTATTTAATAAAAAGTAGGGCAAAGTAAAAAACAGGTGCCTCTGCAGATGGAGTATGCGAAACACATGTAACACTTCTGATAATGCTGAATTCCACCCTCCCCTCCTTTGGAATTTAAAGCATCTCTAAAAACCTGCATGTCAAATCTTACCAAATATTTAGAATCTAAAAGGATGAGGTTCGTTATTCTGCCCAGTAACACATCTTCAAATAATATTCAGTCTTGTTTTGAAGAACTGCAATTGATATCTTTTCCATATATATTTAACCTCCTACAGATTTATTTGATTCTCAATAATTACTATTCTCTGGTAAAAGGCATATGTTATTACAGTACACTACGCTCCCACAAGCTGTCCATTCAGTGTATTTTAATAAATCTCTGCCAGAGCTGTATAAATTTGATCCTGTTTAAATTTAATAAGGATCAGAATATATCAAAGCACAAATACCCAAGGGAGAAATAGATATTTTGCATAGTTATTGAATGGCCTATTCAGGGATACACTATGTAAGACCCAGACCATCAACCTTGAATTAAAAAGAGAGATTAATGTGCTCAAAGCCAGCTACTTGTTAAATAACATATGAAATTAGTATTTAATAAAACATCTTCTCTATATTGCTGCTAATGGTATCAGTCCTAATACAGCTTTAATATCAATATTCCTGTACAGAATTTTAATATTTACAAGAATTGCCAGCTATGTTTTTCTCAAATACCTACATTTACCTTTATAAAATGCAATACTGTGTGTGTGGCACAGAGAGGAAAAGCACCTTACAGTAACTCAGAATCAGGGGCTTAATGTCCATCTGAAAAATATAAATAAAAAGAACAACTGCTTTTCTTGATCTATTTCTCACAGACTTCAAGCATGAGGAACAATGCATGCTTTTCCAAACCTTCTCTTCTATGGTAGGATGGGATGTTTCTGATTTGAATCATATTTCAATGATCATTAATATTCTGTGGTTAAGTAAATCACTTCAATTCTTTTCTCTACCAAAATTTACACTTGAGTATAAACACCAAGGGCAATAAGCAATGAGACTGACTTTAGTAACTGGAAGAAGTTATAGAAAGGCTAAATGTCAGTTATCAGGGAATCCTTCCTCGTGGTAAGGAAAATCAAGAGACAAGTATTGCCAAGATCAAAGAAAAAAGGGTATTACTCAAGGCACATAAAACCAGCCTTTTCTCACACTAAATGTCCTTGGCAGATGGATGGGCTAAACTGTCTTGAGTTATCTGCAAACACTTTGGAGGCTACAAATTGTTTAAAACCCATGAAATCTACACTAGCTCACGCATGTTATATTGAAATCTACACCCCCTTATTCCCAAATGTTTTCTTCTTATTTAAACTAGAAATACAAGGGCCAGTTCACTCATCACACCAAGTGATAAAATATACTGTCAGCTGGCCCACCAAGACCCATTAGCCAACCGTACCAGATTAGGTCTTTCTATGGGATCAGTGGTTGTCAGGAAACCCAGGCAATGTGCCATGCTCCTGAGGCGGGGTGCTTCTCACTTCTCACTGTCTCTTCTGTGAGCACCTGAGTCTTGCTTCTCTGCTACTTCTGTCTCTTGGCTGGACTGGGTTGGATGAAAGAAGTGAATCCTAGCTGAGCAAAATAAAGGGATATGATGGTTGGGCAATCAGCCATTTCACACCGAGAAGATGGGTGTACACACCAGACATCACCTCTTACGTAGAAGTAGTAAACAAATACCATGCCTCATGGAAACTGGATTATGGGTGCAGATATCACATGTCAGATATGCCCAATTTTATGAAGCAATGGTATATAAGATCTAAATATAAAAAGTGAATCCATAGGAGTAATTTAAAAAATCCTGAAAACATATCTCTGCCTTGCAATGCAGGAGACACCAGTTCAATCCCTCATCAGGGATGCCCGCAGAACTAAGCCCATGTGCCCCAACTACTGAGTCACAACTCTAGGGCCCACTCACTGCAACTAGAGAAAGCTCTCATGCAGCAACCAAGACCCAGCACAGTCAAAAATAACTAACTAAACAAATAAAATTATATTAAAAATAACACTAGCTCTTGGTTGAATATCTTCAGCTTGCCAATGAAAACATTATCATTTATTATAACTTTCCTGAAAAGCCTTTATTTCAAAAGATCAGGCTTAGCAGCAGCACAAGCACCTTATCTGATGCAAAATAGCATCACAACAAATAGAGATGCAACCACTAGCAACTGTTCATAGCAAGCTAAAGCTGAGAAACTATAAAATCTTATGCTTGCTTTGCTCATGCTAATGTGTGCGTGTTAAGTCGCTTCAGTCCTGTCCAATTCTTTGTGACCCCATGGACATAGCCTGCCAGGCTCCTCTGTCCATGGGATTCTCCAGGCAAGAATACTGGAGTGCGTTGCCATGGCCTTCTCCAGGGGATCAAAAACATGCACTTCAAATTACAGCTCTTCACCCTAGATCAGTGTCTGCCAAATTTCAATGATTTGTATACCACCTCTATGAATTTTGTCATTTAAAGCAGGTCCACATTCTTCCTTCTCCAAAATCTTGGGGATGGATGGGTTTTACAGCTGAGTGTTTTTAAGATTTAGAAAATTAATACAATGCATATTCCATCTATGACATGATACCTCTAGAGGTCTGGGCAGCATCCCATAATCAAACACACAAATATTTCTGCAGCAAAATGTCTGAATATTAACACAAAGGGGGATAAGTAGAAAATAAAAACAGTCTTACCTAAGTTCGGTTCAGGTTTTGTTGCAAATGCATTATCCTAAACTTTTTTTTTTTGAAATAAAGAAAACTTAGTTTTTCAGAGCTTTTGGAATTTGGGAATTGTGGCTAAGGCATTATGAGCCTTTACTTCTCTTTAATTCAGCCATTTGAATAAGAAAAATTATGCTTTTTTATTAACAAAAGGAAAATTTATATCATAAGTAGGAAAACAGTATTCTTTGCCATAAATAGAATATAATCATCAAAAGTAATACAATAAAAGAAAAATGATCAATTTCATTCTAGCAAGCTACTAGCTACAGAAAGTTTGTGACCAAGTCCTGTGTTTCCCCTCTTCCTCCTCTTTCTCTCTGCCTATGTCTCCCTCCTGATTCCTTCCTTCTCTCCACCCTCTGCTTTTGCCTCTCTCTCTCTCAAGCTCTATTAAAAAAGAGAGATTAGCAAGTATTAGGTGTTAATGACATAGTGGCACCAAACTGAGATTTTTCACACTGCTGTAAAAAGACTGAAAAGGAAATGGAAAAGAAACACTTTTTACATCATTCAGTATGGTTTAATGACATATCCTCATAGCGAGGAACCAAATTACACCCCACTGATGGCAGAAGCTCACCACCACCTCCCTCCCTCCAGTCTTCCACAAACTCATCCCAGCTGTCTGCTCCCATCTCTGGCCAGCCCTACCTTCTCTGTCAGCTGTTTGGAAATACACATAGAGGTCTGCAGTATGCAGCTGCAAAGAAACTTGAGTTGTGTAAGACCACAAGGGTTCCAGAAGCACTTTGGTCTACATGAAACCCACTTTATACTTGTTAAATGTGTTCTGCCTTTGTCTATGGCTGCCTTTGTGGAAGACACTGCAATCACCAGAGTATGCATCTTGCAGAGATGGACTGAACGTACACAACTGTGGTGGATGGGAGTATATTCTCTCCGATGGTCTCTGGTCCCTTCAGAGGCCTTGGGATGGTTCAGAGCAGTGATGCTCACTCAGACTGAGATCCTGAGATTGCAGCATCAGCATCACCTGGGAGCCTGTTAGACATGCAAATTCTTTGGCCCCACCACAGACAGATTCAGAAACTCTGGATGTGAGATCCAGCAATTTCGGTTCTAACAGGCCCTCTAGGTGATTCTGATGCTCATTAAATTTTAAGCAGCATGAGAGTAAGGAGCATAGGCTCTGAACCAGCCTGCTGAGTTTGAATCTCAGATCTATCCCCTCTGAGCCTGTGACCATGAATAAGTTATTTAATCTAGTCACGCCTCTGTTTCCTCATCTGTAAACTGGGATCTTAACAGGACTTACCTTATGAGTTGAGGATTAAATTTACTAATAGAGGTAACATGCTTAGACTAGTTTTTGGAAATATTTATATTCCAAATTTCCACATAAAACCTTTACTTACAGCTAACAATGGGATTCGTTTACTCCAAACAACAAAGACATTGAATGACTATTTTCTGGAAGGGGAACACATGTATACCTATGGCAGACTCATGTCAATGTATGGCAAAAACCAACACAATAATGTAAAGAAAAATAAATAAATAAAATAAAAAAATAAAATCAAGGTTCAGAGGACTTGTCTCCTAAAGAATTGGGAGCCTAAGTCTACTGTAGCAGAGGTAGCTAAATGACAGCCCACAGGCCACATGCAATCCCTGGATGGTTTCAAACTATTTGCCAAGATTTAAAAATTGAAAAATAGCATGGGATCAAGATTTCTGGATCCCCTTGAAAACTCTGGAGTTTAGAAAATACTAAACAATTTGGTTAGCTAATTAGTGGAATTAGCTCCTCTAGTTCCCTGGAGCTATGGTTGGTCAGAGTAGGGCTGCAATCATGCCCTTAGATGGGGTCCATATTTTGCTCTCAGTCTGCAGCCATATACACAGGCAAGTCAGCTGTAGTCACATGTCACCTTCCTGGCCTATGACAGGTGGCTTTGTAAGCTCTTTCCTCCTGCCAACTCAAAGAGCTTTCAGCACGTTCTCTGTGCACAGCATGGCCAACCATCCCAGTCTACCTGAGATGGAGAGGTTTCCTAGGACATGTCTCTTTCCTGTGAAGACTGGGAGAGTCCCAGGAAACCCAAAATGAGTTGGGCACCCTACCCACAAAGATTGTTCCCAAATCTATACCCCAGGAGTCTCTCCTGATATCCTGGTCCTCAAGCCCAACTACCATGGGGAATGCTTCTCACCTTTACCTCAAAAAACCACTTTATTTGTTTGTGCATTTTGCAAATACTTCTTGAATGTTTCCTCTAAAGCAGGCACAGGTCTGGGCAATGAGGATTAAGCAATGAAGAAAAGAGACAAAACTCTCTGCCCTTCCAAGGTTATGTCCTAGCACGAGGGAGACAGGCAGTCAGTGAAATGAATGCAGTGTCTAGTGTAAGACCAAATGAGTGGAGGAAAATGGAGACAAGAAGAGGGGATAGAAAAATATCATGGAAAGGGAAGAGTGCTCATAAAAGGTTCTAATAGGTTGGTCATTAAAGGGTTCCCTGAGAAAAGGACATTTGGGAAGACAAGACTTTAGGAAGATGAGGGACGGAAACATGAAAACATCTGCTGAAAGGGGTTTGGGGCCAGACTACAGGGAGTAAACTGAAGACAGGAGTGTGTCTGGAGTTTCTGAGGGCAATAGGAGCAGAGTGAACCTTGCCTAAGAGACGAGATTAAGAAGATCCTGGCAGCCACCCAGTTGAGAACTTACAGGCCCTTATGTGGACTTTGGCTCTGACTGAGTGAGTCAGAGAGTCACTGGAGAGCTCTGAGCAGGGGAATAACAGGAGTAATAGGACCGAACTCAATTATTTTTCTAGAATAGTCATCAACATACAGTGGTTTTTTCTTCATATCTAAGCAAGTCAGTTCAAGCAAACCCCGTTCCACTCCTATAATTTCAGCATCCTTCTCACTGAAGGTAAGAGCCTTGTTTCACACCATGGCGTCCTTTAGGCAACAAAGGCTGGTAGAGAATCAAACAGTGAAGGAGAGACTTACCTCAGTTCCTCGACTGGGATTTATGCACCGGAGGCCAATATGCTTTTTTTGTTCAGGAATATTTGTGTTTATGAAGACATTCTGATGAATGATACTTTTTTCCGTTCATGAAATTTTCAACATAAAAGAACCCTGAATTCCTATTTTGAAACCCATTGTGCCATTTTTATTCTGCCTGTATTTTAATATAGCATCAATATTTAACTACTCATTAAATGAAGTGTGACTTTTATAGTGAAAATGTCAGTCTTTGCAGTTCATTAAATTCATTTAAAGTATAGCTGCTTGATATTTTTTTTTTCCTGGAAGAATAAAAGGAGTACGAACTGAACACATAAACTTGAAATTTAAGCAAGTGTTTTCTTCAAAATTAACATTCAGGTTCTGTAACATTATTCATAAGACCCAGGGACTGTTTGCATCTTCCTGCATTTTACTTAGTGACTGTCATCTTTATAGAGTACAGAGCTGTTTATCACAGCTGGATATGACCAGTGGAATGTCACTATGGACATTAAGATGTCATAAGCTATTATGAATCTCTGGAATTCTGCATGTAGTATTAAAAAAACATTATCTTGAACTATGGCATCAGGAAAAAATATACCCTGGAAGATGTGAAATTTAATAACTCACTGAATCCAAAAGGCCCTAAAAGGGGTCTATTTCAGTTTTTAAAAATAATTCTGATAAGACGTTTGATCGTCTGAAAGAAAGGATATATTAGAGGCAGAATTTGAGAAATGAATGTAAGTCAGTTTTTTTTAGATGTTTGTGATTCTTTCTTCCTAAAAATGACTATGATTCTTTACATGATGGGCCAGAAAATGTAAATGATGTCAAATCACCATGGGGACGTGTACTCAAAGACAATGGCCCTTAATGAGATGTTGAAAGACTTCAGCATTTCTGAACCATCCATAAAAGGAAATGAACATCCCCAGGCCCTACCTCTTCTCAGAGATGCTAAAAGGGACCCAAGTCTTGTGAGAAGAACACGGCTATCTCACTGGCCCCATCCGGGACCCATTAACCTCCCCTCCCCAGACCACCCCTCAGCCCCTCACGCCAGATCCACCCAACCTCCAAAACAGAAGTATAAGCACGACCCTTGGAGCAAAGTGCCTGAACGATAAAGCCCAGCCTCCGAAGTGCGCGGAGAGACCTTTCCCAATGCAGCCTCTGTCCTACCCTCTGGGTTTCCGCTGAGAACCCCCATTTGCTGCCTCGTCACAGCTCTATGCCTTTCCTCCTCCGCATACCTACCCCTCAAGTTCTGCTAAAGTAAAATTCCTCTATTAGCTTCTTTAGCTGGAATGATCATAATTTAAAAAAAAAAAAAAATCTGCTCTGTTCTATTCCAGCTTCAAAAGTCTAAGCCGTGTAGTGTTAGTCGGTCAGTCGTGTAGGACTCTTCTCGATCCCACGAACTGTAGCCCACCGGTCTCCTCTGTCCATGGGATTCTCCAGGCAAGAATACTGCAGTGGATTGCCATTCCCCTCTCCTCAGAAGTCTAAAAGGCATGCTCTTTAACGGGGAAAAAAGGAGGTTGGGGGTCTGGCTTTTTTTTTAAACTGGAGTGTAATTGCTTTGCAGTGTTGTGTTAGTTTTTGCTCTACAACAAAGTGAACCCGCTCTACCTATACATACGTCCCCTTCCTCTTGAGCCTCCCTCCCATCCCTCCATCCCACCTCTCCTAGGTCATGAGTTTGGGGGTGAGTTTTGGAGGGTAAACATGCAGGACTTTATGCCACCCTGTGTGTTGAACTCACTGCAACTAATCAGCTACAGTAAATAAAATGAAGAATATTTTGGATGAATACAGAGGTTGATGATTGGGGGAGGAGGGCTATCCATGTATTTATTAAAATGTAATGATCTGCTTGAAGAAGTTTGTGGGGTTTTCTTTTTCTCTTCTGCCCTTTTCCCTGAAGCCCTCCTACTGCAAAGGAAATGGGGGGAAAAAATTATCTGGAGTCCAGAGCACTTCCCTAAATTACTTAGACACATAAGTAAAACACATACAAAATAAAATAATAAATCAAATTCTACTTCAGACATCTGGCCACTTGTTAAGAAGCATGCAGCCTGCCATCAGCAACTTGCAATACCTAAAGGGAAAAACATCAATTTCAAATCAGTGGCTACTGTCAAGCACGTATGACTGTATTTCATTGCTTCTTTGCAATCAGAGATAGTGGAGGCCTGACCTACAAAGGCAATAACTAAAGGGAGGATCTCTTCTCACACCTCTGCTACTTTCTACCACTGGGACATCCATCTGGGTCCCATGGAGTGTCGTACACGTGACTGCACATACGTGCGTGTGCACGCGTGCACACATACACACACACACACCCTTTCAACGTTGCCCATTTTTTAAAAAATATCTTCCCCACTCCCTTCCTTTGCTGTTGTAAGTATTAATACTGCATTAATTTATAACACAAACCTGCTAAGTAAACCCAAAAGGAAGAGTAAAGGAGTTAAATATATATATCCCACTGAAAGATACCCAGAATTGAATCATTCCTCTCTTTAAATAGCAATAACATCAGTCTGTCCATAAAGAAAGAACTAAATGTTCACTTGTTTTCATTTAGATCTTCCAGAATTGGCTCTCCAAGAACTTCTCCCATATTGGCCAAAGTAGCTACATTTTATAAGCTACTGCTGCCTCTAAGGCATGCTCCAACATTTCCACTGGCTTAAGTATTCCCATACTTTTTTCAGGTTTGTAGTTGCCCAAATTTAATTACCCCAGAACAATTCTGTCATCGACAACTAACTAAGAGTGTGGAATTCCCCACCCCATCCATCTATTCATTGAGATTCTACCATGTCTGGAATGTCCAGGGAAAGATTCAATAATTAAGGGAGAAATGAGTTGCAGAAACTCAAAGAGAACAGAATAGCCAAAGCAGGAGATTACGAAGCCTGGAGATGAGGACTCACTGAATTAAACATTCTTAAGCAGACTTACATACATAATGAATTGGTCAATTCTGTCCAATGTTTCTGAAAGAGATTACCCTTCCAACAAGCCAAATGAGTGTTCAAGGATGGTGGCTCGGATGGATTCCTGAACAAAATAAGTGTTAATCACTTTATCTCCCCCAATCTTTCTTTGTGAAGAAGAGCAACTTTTCATTTCCATAAAGCCTTGAAATCTGTTGGCTGGTAGGGGATGGGGGAGCGGTTTAGAGGAGGGCTGGTTAGAGGATGCAGACAATGAAGTCCCTGAAAAGGGGGATTTCCTGACAATAAAACCCTGATCAGAGCCCAAGAGGGCACATTGTTGTCTGCAGCACCCCCTACCCGCTTCCCTTTGGGAATTCCAAGCATGGTAGAGAGGGAAGGGTCATGGCGATGACTGCTCTGGGGAAGGATCAGCCAGGTAGGCTTTGCAATTTATTGCTTGGAAAATGCTGGACTGCCGCAGTACACGTTCTTGGAATTTGTTCTTTTGAACACATTGCTACAGGTTTCTTAAGACATCCTATCAATTGTTTAAGGAATGCGTTTAAAGTCTATAGAATCTTTAAACAAGGGACATTGACTATTAGCATAAAACATTTCAACTAATTATAAATTGAGATTTTTCTGCATGCCAGACACAGGAATGGGTTCTGAGGACAGACAATCAAGACTGACAGACATGGAGGTCACCATGTAGAAAGTCGAAACTGTTTCTTAAGCTTCTATGCACCATACACAGGGGCCCCAAAACCTGACAGGTACTGGTCCATTGCCTGTTAGAAGCTGAGCCTCATAGCAGGAGGTAAGCAGTGGGCGAGTGAGTGAAGCTTCATCTGTATTTACAGCCACTCCCCATCATTCGAATCCCCCTAGTCAGCAGAAAAATTGTCTTCCAGAAAATCGATCCCTGGTGCCAAAAAAGTTAGGGACTGCTGCTATAAAGAATAGTCACTGCAAAATATTTGCGGGATGAATGAAGAAAAGATTTCTGAGTTTGAGATTCATGTGACTCAAGCCTAAAAAGAATAATAACAACTAGCAGATAAACTGGAAATGATCAAATACATGAAATAATCAACTTGAATGTGTCCCCCAAATTAGAAGAAATGGGATGAAAAACAGAAATCCTTGATATCCAGATCATATCTGTTATTAAATGTAATCATTTCATAGAACCAGTCACTGGTGATATTTTAACAATTCACTCCAAATAGCTTTGTGACTGACTTAATTCAAGCATCTAGAGACACAGGTGGACCCTAACTGAGCCAAGTCCCAAGTTCATGAACAATTATTCCGTCTAGTGGACACAGACCTTCTCTTCTCAACCTACTGTACCACATAGCTTTGCAAATTCAAAAGTTTTTTCTATTAACCCAGAGAGATCCCCAAACAGAAAGAGAGAGGAAGAAAAAGAAAACAGTTGCCAGATGCCAAGACAGCTGTTGATTCTCTTACCTGGTCCAGGGACTTCCTCCCCTGGGGACTCCCCAAAACAGACACTGGCCTTCTTAGCTATTCTGAGGCACACACGGTAATGGAGCCTCCTTTTAGCTCCATTAGGCCCTAGAGAAAAATCTGCCCTATATTTAGATAAACGCCCTTTGTAACAAAAGAGTAATTCATCCCAGTTAGCACTTTCTAAATGATAAAACCAGAAAGTTTTCCAAAATATTTCTGTAACTCGGCGGTTCCCAACCAGGGGCAATTCTGCCCCCTCAAAGAACATTTGGCCAAGTGGAGAGACACTTCTGGTTGTTTTGCTGGAGGTGGTATAGGCAACTAGTGGCTAGAGGACAGGGTTACTGCTAACACCCAATAATATACAAAAAAGCTCCAAAACAAAGAATTATCTGGCCCCAAACATCAATAGTGCTGAAGTTGAGAAACTCTGACCTAGTTATACATTAAGCAAAGAAAACAGGATCCATCTATCAATGTTTAAGGTGTAAAGTCCTCCAAACAGTTCCGTTCATATATTTGATATTCCAGGGCAAGATCCTTCTCCCATAGTCTATGTTCAGCAATCTCTCCATATCTGAAGAAATTCACTTGATCTTGGGTGAAAAATAATACCCTAGAATAATGATGATAATTACCATGCCATGCATGGTGATCAGTCGTGTCCGACTCTTTGTGACCTCATGGACTGTAGCCTGCCAGTCTCCTCTGTCCATGGAATTTTCCAGGCAAGAATACTGGAGTGGGTTGCCATTTCCTCCGCCAGGGGATCTTCCGGACCCAGGAACTGAACCTGTGTCTCCTGCATTCGCAGGCAGATTCTTTACCACTGTGCCACCTGGGAAGCGCCAATGATCATAACAGCTAACGATAATGAAGCCCTTACTATACAAAGAGCTACAGTCAATATTTACAACAACCTTATGGTATAAACGCTGTCATTAATTTCTACAAAGTAAATTTATTTACAGGCTTCCCAGGTGGCTCAGTGATAAAGAATCCGCCCACCATTGCAGGAGACGGGGTTCGATCCCTGGGTTGGGAAGATCCCCCGGAGAAGGAAATGGCAACCCATTCCAGTATTCTTGCCTGAAAAATCCCATGGACAGAGGAGTCTGGCAGGCTGTAGTCCACAGGGTCACAAAAGAATTGGACATAATTTAGCAACTGAACAACAACAACAAGAAGCTTATTTATTACACACAACAATCCCATGTAGCAGGTGGGTCTAGAAGCCTCTAAAATGGAAGTCCTATGAGCAGGATTTCTGTTTTGTTCACCAGTGTCTGTCTACTACCCAACAGAGCAGAATCCCCATTTTAGAGATGAGGCTCACAAACGTGCTAGAGATGATAGAGCCCAAACATACTGGAAAGTGGCTCCAACTGGGCCTCTGCCCCCACACCCTGCCAGCCTGCCAACTGCTCAATATTCAGAGTCATTAAAATCCATTAGACCTCTTGGACCAACCTTAGATAAACAAATGAAGGAGGAATGAGTCAGGCTGCTTTCCAAAGTTACCAAAATAAAGTTTTCCACTTTTCAGGAAGCTGATTAAACAAAACAGTGGCCCCAAGACAATGGTAAAGTACATCTGCATTGCCATGAGTCACTTTAAAGCAATCTAAGAGGGTGGCTGGTTTTACAAGAGGTTAACTGCTTCTCTTAATTTGGGCAGAGCTCACGTGGCACCGGGCAGGCTTCCCAGAGCAAGACAGCAGCACTTTCTCAAAAATCAAATACCCTGGGTGTGCGCAGAAATGTTTTCCAACTATGAGGGAGCCAATTCGTGGGTCCTGGAATGTATGTGTGGACCAGTCACCACTTGACAACTGGTCCAATGGACTCCCAATGCTGGCATATTCTTAGCACAGTCTTCAGGTAAAATGAAAAACACATCTACTCAATTGCAGGCGGATTTTTTACCAGCTGAGCTACCAGGGAAGCCCAAGATAAATGCTAATGATGGCATAATGTGAACATATAGGAATTAGAGGAAAATTTGGGCTGATAACAGACAAACACTGATTTGAATGCTCGGAGACTATCCCAATTTCTCTGTTCTCATCATTTCAATAGATTCCCTAACTCTGGGGAAAATATCCTAAAAGAGATGAACTCTAGCAAGCGTTTTAAGTTGAGAATTAGACTTGTCCTTATAAAAAGACCAAAAGGGGAAGGGATGTGTTTGGTGATTTTTTTTTTCAGTTGCACAATATTGACAGAACCAGTAGACTTTAATTTCCTAAGTGGAAATTTCTCTTGTAGAAAGATATGCAAGGTATCCTTGACACTATATAAACATGCTCATTGTACTTAGGAGCATTTCAAGTATTTATTCATAACCTGTCTTTCTCCACGAAAGAGCTGGGTGACTTTTAAAAGTACAATTGATTCTAAGAGAGAGTTTATATTTCTAAGAATCAAGGCAAAAAAATTAAGAAAATAATAAAGCCAAGATGACTGGAATGTACATTCTACTCTCCTGGATAGCTACTGGCTAAGTTTCATGCTGGACTCCAAGCTTCTGGGCAGCCAATACAAAGAAATGAGAATAACAAGATTAATAATACCTATTAGCTAAAGCTAAGTAATTTTTTTTTCCCCAGCTTTTCCTGTACAGTATCCTAAGAAGATTCTCTGGTAAGACAACATAAAAGAGGACACTGGGATATGTAATGGGATACAGCCTAAACAGAACTGAAAAGAGGATATTAATGAAACTACTATTAATGCAAAGCGAAGCCCTAGGAGTGTGCAATCAATGTATGAGAAAGACCCAGTGAAGGCAACTGTGGAGTAGGGTGCTCAACAGGGTATCATCCTGAGCAGGCAGCTCTCAGACTGTCAGAAGCCTCACATTAAATTAGGTTATCTGGTTGAATGGCTGCACTACATTTTCTTCAGCCCATTCACCATAAATATATTATCTCTTAAAACAGTTTTTACTAAGGATTGAGAAGCAGACTTCAAGAGCATCATTTCTGATAGGAAACTGAAGGACAAGAATTCTGTGTAAACCATTAAAGATAGTGGCCAAATTTATCATCAGAAAAACATTTCCCCGAAAGTTGAATTCTCACCTATGGCTTACATTTCACTGGGAAATTTTAGGAGTCAAGCAACAAGGTGTTGACTATAGTCCAAAAGTTATCAATTAACTTAAGGTTGAATTGGCCTCTTTAAAAAAAAAAAAATACCCTTTTATTTTTCCTCCCCACATCTGGATATCATTTTTTTGTCTCTCTAGATAAGAATCTTCTGGATCACTCTCAACCACTGTCACTTTAGTCTTCTGTTCTCACTCTTCTTACTTTTTGTATAAGTCTACCAGAATTCCTTTAAACTGACTTAGTTTTGCTTCACTTGGTTTCTGCCCTGAAGTTCCACCAGTTTTACCCTAATAAACACACAGGTGCAAAAATCTTGAGAAAGGCAGATGGGTGCCAACTACAACCCCCCGTCTTGCATCTGGTCAATCATCATTGTTTTCAAAGTGTCTAAAAATGAGGCTATTTTTCAGATGATCACAGTGGTACACATCACAACTACAGTATTTCCTAGGAATCTAGGGTTAAGACAAGCCATAAATAAGGGAATATATAGTACAAAATTTTAGCCCACTGGCAGCTGGAAACCTGTCAAGCCAAAGCCAGAACTGGAGATAATATTTGAAAAATTATTAATGCAGACAGAACAAGGCTATTTTGCCACCAAGAACATAAGTATGAACAACAGAGCTTTGAGGGCCAGGGAAAACATCTAATTCAAATTAATATGTTCAAAACAACTGATATATCTAAGCAACGCACAAAAATATTAAGATAGGCAATCCTACTTTGTGGTGCTGATCTATAGCCACTGTAATGACCCTTAATAAAATTCAATAATCTTTTCTGAGGAATGTTATTTTTCCTTAATGTGGTTAACTGTGGTACTAGATATGGAGGGTTCTCAATGTCAAGTTGAGGACAAAGCAATTTAGCCAGTAGGCCAATACTCCCAATATCTATTATGCATAAATGGATTAATTTAATTGATATATAAATAAACGTTTAAAAAATATTAACAGTTTTGCATTTGTTTATGGCTAATTTTTACATATTGCAAGCAATACAAGACTGCCTTATGCAAAAGTGATATAAAATAAAAAGTGAGCCAATGTAAAAAAATTTTTTTAATTTTTTGATGTGGGCTATTTTTAGTCTTTATTGAATTTGTTACAATATTGCTTTTATTGTTTATGTTTGGGTTTTTTGGCCTTGAGGCATGTGGGGTGTTAGCTCCCTGACCAGGGATCACACTCACACCCCCTGCACTGGAAGGTAAAGTCTTAACCATTGGACTGCTAGTGAAGTCCACAAAATATTTAATATATAATATCAGTGGTATGCAGATATGGCCAAAAAGAGGTAGCAAGCCTGAGAGAGCACTGGTATACACAAAGATGAGCCATCGGAAGTGCTTTTAGAAGGCAAATGATGCTTAGACTAATATCCTTTTGAGGATCAAATCAAAGCGGAGTACAGACTCAACTGCCAGTGAGAGAAATTTAGAGAATACAGAGTTGGTGAGGAGCCTGTGGTTATTACAGAGGCCTGGTCTAGGATGCTGGCAGTGGAAAGAAAGAAGACAGATGCAAAAGAGTTCACGAGAAGAAAAATGAAGACAACATGAAGTTACTGCCCTAAGGGAATGAATGAGGCCAAGTAATCATGATTAATTTTTAGTATCTGAAAATGGTGAGGGCACTGAGAGAAATGGTGAAAATGTGAAGGGGAGCTTTGGGGGAAGAGGGATGAAGGTGGCCATATGGCTTACGTTAGATTTGAATAGATGGCAGACGGGAAAGTGGTAATATCTTCTAGACAGCTGCCATGTAGGAGATGAGAAATGCATATGAAGCCAGAGATGAAGATTTGAGGCCTTGGGGGGTAGACTGCAAAAAAAAGTGCCCCACATCTCCCGATATCCACGTGCCTTTGTCATGTGATTTTGCAATAATTCCTTTCAATAAATGGAATCTACTTCTCCCCTTGAAGCTGGCTTTGAGCAGTAGAATGTGCAAGAAGGAAAAGAGTTTCTGAGCCCAACTCAATCATTCTTTGAACTTCTTAAAGTGCTGCCATCCAGACTCTGTGTACAATTTGGCTTGCCAGAGGGGAGAGACTACATGTACTTGCAGGAGAAGTGAGGACCCCCAGTGGACTGTCAGCCAACCTCCAGAAGCAGAGCCTCCTGGCCGACCTGCCACGGAACACAAACGCATAAGAGAACCCAGCTAAGATAAGAATAACTGTGCTTTACTGTAAAGCAATTATCCTCCAATTAGGATATAATAAATTTAAAAAAAGAACAACTGCACCTCTGGACCCAGCCTAAGCTGCTGACTTGCAGAATCCCAAGGAAAATCTGTTTTTTGTTTTAAGCCACAAGGTTTAACTTGTTACACAGCGATAGATATCTGATATAAACAATATCAGAGAGAGAATAGTGAAAGGCAGACAGTAAGACCTACACATGAAGTGGAAAAAAAAAAAAGTACAGGGGCAAAACAGCAAGAAGACAAGTTTTGGGAGGATATTTCCACTGTCTGGGAAGAGGAGAGAAAGCAGACAAGACAAAAGGGCAGAAGTACCCAAATGTACCATATTTGGGAACCAGAGACAAGGAAGGTCACAGGAGATAGAAGGGTAGTGGTAGAGATAGGAGATTTCAAGGAGTCATCAGAAAAGCAGAGCCCCAGGTCTTAAAGCAGGATCTAGCCTAAAGTTGGCACTCCATATTCTTGCGAGAACGAATGAAGTCTCCTTCAGCAAGGCAGAGCTCACAGGAGAAGAGGGAAAAGATAGTGTCAATAATAAAAGGAGGAACAGAAGCAAACTGCAGTGTGTTGAGGAGGGCCTAAGAGTAGGAAAGACATGGAACTCTAGGTAGAGATTTCCTGTTTGAGCAATGGTGTAGAGAGATGTTAAAAAAACAAGGGGTTCACAGAGTCAGATTAAGTGTCCATGAAGATGGTCCTTTCCTGATTCACAACTACCAGAGTGGCTGGGACCCAGCAGCATTAATATCACCTGGGAACGGATAAGCAATGTCAACCCTCCGGCACCCCCAGACCCATTGATCTGCATTTTATCCCAACCCCCAGCTGAGCTGCATGCACATCTCAGTTTGAGAAGCACTGCTCTGCGAGGTCCACAGACAAGGAAAAAAATGTTTAATTACATCTTGAGAAAGTCCTTCTATTTTGAACTCCCTTTCAAAACCCCAGATAAAATCAAAGGCAGCATCTCAGTTTGGTGCTAACACAGCTTCCACACCTCCCAAACACTTACAAATCCCCCTTTTCAACAAACAGACAGCAGAGCCTGAGGCCAGCAAGGTCTCCAGTAAGCTTTCCAGAATACTGTTTACTCCCCTGGTGTTTATCTTTAGGATTTTCCTCTAAGGCTGGCAAGTGATAGGGTTTTCCACTGGCGATGGTCTTCATTTACCATTAATTTATGTAAGGGAGAAAAGTGAGTTGAACAAAACTGTGACACGTATTATGTGTTAGTCGCTCAGTCGTGTCTGACTCTTTGCAACCCCATGGATTGTAGCCCTCCAGACTTCTCTGTCCACTGAATTTTCTGGGCCAGAATACTGGAATGGGTAGTCATTCCCTTCTTCAGGAGATCTTTCCCACCCAGGGATCGAACCCAGGTCTCCTGCATTGCAGGCAGATTCTTTACCATCTGAGCCACCAGGGAAGCCCATGAGGAGACAGCCAAAATTGTGACAAGCAAAGTGGCCCTCAACCAACTGAAAATGGAAAAATCTGAAGTGCATGTAGTAGAGGTCAGAGGACATCTGGGCACATTTGAAAGTAGACAGGGACCAGACAGGAGAAAGACGGGAGTTGTCTGCAGAATCAAGAATATTGAACAGTCAGAAAAGGAGTGACATTGTTATGGCGGCTGGGGGTGGGGTAGTGGGGATTTCTCCCAAAGAGTAGAAACTGATCTCCTCTGGGTCTGGATGACAGAGAGAAGTGGTTCCTACACAAGTGAAGATGACAATAGAGCAATTCCCAGCAGATAATATCAACGTTCCCGTGAAGCGAAAGCTGAGAGCTCACTTCTAAGATTGAGGGGAAAGCTGCTCTGACTGTGACTTGAAAAGAGTGGGGAGCCCTTGGGCTCTCCATTTGGAAAATGTCCAGATGAACAAAAGGACTCAGGTGTGCTCAGACAGTTTTAATTTTTGGTAAGGAAAATGGCCACAGTTCTCGCTACCCTGAAGTTGAGAAATGGGGTTGACCAAAGGCTGACAAAGCCTACACAGCAAAAGCGGAGGGGGCTGAGGAGGCATGGTGGGGAGGGCTGCCTTGGCTTTGCAGTGGTCAAAGGTTAACTAAAGGGACCGGGGGTTAAGCGAGGAAAAAGGGCAAAGAGAACCATAGGTTTCTGGGGAAGAAGAGTTGGTGGACATACGGAGTAAGCTGGGTTTGATCAGAGGAAACTTGTCCATTGAAAAACAATTTCATTTAAACACAACTAAAGATTGACTTCTGCATAAAACTCTGTTACCAAGAGTTTGGACTTGAGAAATGATAGTGTAAAAATTCAAGAGGCATTTTGAAAAGAAAAGAAATTTGGACCTAAAATATAGGTAATCAATTAACATCAGGACATTGGATTTGCAGCTCCTGCAAAGATCAATCATTGCGTATTTTAAGCTGGCACAAAATAAAACCCCAAAGCTGAAGAAAGGATTGAAAATAGCATGGTATATCTCTTTCACTAAAAGAGGACCCTCTAAGGGGCAAATAAAAGCTAAAACATTGAATGAAGTAAAATACAACATCACAGTTTGTACTTGGAGACAACCGGAAAGGGTTCCTCAGACCACACTCATAGGCACTCATGCCTGCTTCCTCAGTGACTGAGTGTCTGCCTGGGCACATGGCCACCCACAAGCTTGCACTGATACATATGGCCTTGTGTCTCAGCCCCGGCCAGTGAGGAGTAAGCAAGTGTCCTGTGGCAGCCTCTGGAGACCTCCCTTGACCGCTTTTCCTTCCTGCTGGTTGGACCATGAAGATGACTGGCCCTCTTATCTTGAACCATAAAGACAAGGGGACGTGAAAGTTGGAGGCAAGCTTGGGTCCCAGATGGTTAGGAAGTGCCCATAGTAGCCCTGTACTACTTACCTCTAGTCCTCATTAGGGACAAGAGAAAATCTACCTCATTTAAGCCACTGCTTCTCAAGTGGCTTTGGGGGGTTTTGTGTTTTGCTTGTTTTGTTTTACGTTTTGGCCACACCTCGCTGCTTGTGGGGATTTTAGTTCCTTGACTAGGGGTCAAATCCAGGCCTCCAGCAGGGAGAGCAGAGACCGCTAACCATAGTTGTTATTGTTCAGTTGCTCAGTCATGTCTGACTCTTTGCAACCCCATGAACTGTGCATGCCAGGCTTCCCTGTCCTTCACCATCTCCCGGAGCTTGTTCAAATTCATGTCCATTGAGTCAGCGATGCCATCTAACCATCTCATCCTCTGTCATCCCTTTCTCCTCCTGACTTCAATCTTTCCTAGCATTCTGGTCTTTTCTAATGAGTCGGCTCTTAGCATCAGGCGGCCAAAGTACTGGAGCTTCAGCTTCAGCATCAGGCCTATCAATGAATATTCGGGACTCATCTCCTTTAGGACTGACTGGTTTGATCTCCTTGCAGTCCAAGGGACTCTCACGAGTCTTCTCCAACACCACAGTTCAAAAGCATCAATTCTTCAGTGCTCAGCCTTCTTTATGGTCCAACTCTCACATCTGTACACGACTACTGGAAACACCATAGCTTTGACTATATGGACCTTTGTCAACAAAGTAAGATCTCTGCTTTATATATGCTGTCTAACTTTGTCATAACTTTTCTTCCAAGGAGCAAGCATCTTTTAACTACCAGGGGGGAGTGCCCTCAAGATTTTTTTTTCCTGTTACTTGCAAGCAAACCCTAACTCACAGGTTCTTCTTTACCTGCATCAAAGTTTCCCCTTCCTTGACCATTTCTGGAACACTTCCCAAACCAACCACTGGCCTCTGTCTAGAATATCTCCCCATGTACCCATACTGACACACCCATACACACACCCGTATTTCCTGAACACTCACATATAAACACCTGTTCTCCTACCAAACCAGAGGTTTCTCAAAGGCAGGCCACATCTAATAGGCCCTCATAAGAAGTGTATTCCTAATAAATGTGTAATAAGTAACAATGATGATACCTGCATTGAATAGGCACAGGCTGTTTCTGGTTTCCACAAAGAATGAGAAACATGAACAACTCAAATCTTCAAAAATCTTCAAAAGCATCAAGTTTCACTTCATTTAGCAGTTTAAATGGATTTTTTCCCTTTTTTTTAATACCATACATCCACTTCCTTTCGCTGTGACATCAGTGTTTTGCTGCCTCTCTGAGGTCCCATTGCTCCCAACTCTTGGCTCCTCTGGTTTCTATGGGGGCTGCCAGTAGGCACCGCGGATTCTAAGATGGGTATGTGACACTGGGCCCAGGCACACGGCCCAGTTCTGTCCAGTGAGACTGGATGCACACGAAGTACTAAGACAAGGGGGGAAAAGAATCGTTTCTTTTTGGGGAGGCTGTGCAGGTGTGACTTGCAGCTTTTGTTACTGGACATCTTTCCACCATCTGAGTATAAAAATCTGACTGAGAAAGAAGCCAAACAGATGAAAACAGAACTAATATAAAAGAGTCTTGACAGCATCCCTTTGTAACACCTGGATCCAGCTATGCCTGAAGCAAAACTTACAACCCTATTTCTATTTAACTCAGTTTGAGGATATTCTCTGCTTGGATTCAAAAGAAGTTTTACCTGTACAATAGTTTTGATGACTTTTCCATTAAACACTGTTGGAATTTTTTGTGTAAGCCAAATAATTAAGAGTTGTTTCTCCCTGAAGACAGGCATGCGTGAGTGCTAAGTTGCTTCAGTCAAGTCTGACTCTTTGCAACCCTACAGACAGTAGCCCACCAGGCTCCTCTGTCCATGGGATTCTCCAAGAAAGAATACTGGAGTGGGTTGCCATGCCCTCTTCCAGAGAATCTTCCTGACCCAGGGATTGAACTTGTGTCTTTTACATCTCCAGCATTGGCAGGCAGATTCATTACCACTAGCACCATCTGGAAAGCCCAAAGACAAGCATAAAAGATTAGAAAACAGATCTACTAGTATTCTTTATGAGTACTCAATAGTTCTAAATTTAACTCATCTTTTTTCCAAAAAAAAGTTTCAAGTCAAACATACATATTTAATAAAAGTTTTCTAGCAGGTCAACATTTGGGACTTCTACTTTCTATACCTAGAAGATTTTTAAAAGAAAGGGGAAAACTTCTGTTATTCTATGGCACATCAAAATCCCTTGCTCATTACAAATTAGCTGTAGAAACTGCTGGAAAATCTCATAATGTGGTATAGTTCTACTATATCAATATAACATATGTTGAGAACTCACTTCCGTTACAATATTTAACATAATTCTTTTATATAAACAATTTATAGTCACTGTAGCAAAGGCCACATTCAACTCGCAAGCGCTGGAATACAAGGGCCCACCTTAAAATCTAGTTCCTCCAAAGGAATGACTCTACATTATTCAGATAGTATTTAGAGTGAAATCCAAACACTTCTTGATATCGGCCAATTTGTTTAACTTCAGGATTATGAAGACATGAAAAGTATTCTTTTATAAACACAGTAAAATTAAATTAAGATTAAAGACAGAATGTTAGTCCTACAAGAAGGGCCATTTTCCAATGGCTCATGTGTTTTACACAAGCATGGAACATATTTAAAAGAACACAGGCTCCCGAAGGAAGAGATTAAGATACAAACCTAGGAAACAAAGAACATAAAATGATCTACTATAGAGAGAGAAAATAAAATCTGTCAGAAGCTCATGCAGATCTTGAATAAAAGCCTCTATTTCTTATATTTTAAGTTTTTTAAAGAGTGCCAAATCCACCTGTAAAATATATTGAATTTATAAGCATACTTAGCTGAAATCCTATCTTTCCTCATTAACCACACTCAGATTCCCTAAGATACTAATGCCATCATTAACACGTCACAAAATCCAATTTGAACTTGTACCTCTTACATCAAGAAAAACACATGAAATATCTTAATTCAAAAGTGGCTGATGTGGTTGTAACATAAGTGTTACAAATTTTGCATCATTCCCAGTTGATGACCACTATTTAAGAATGCTTCTTTCCAAAATGACTGTTAAGATAGAAAAGATATACCATCACACACTCACACTCACACTCACACACACACACACACACACACACACACACACACACACACACTCATTTTTTGTATCATAGTTGTAATGGTACAGCAAGATTTCCAAATTTTCTGAGTTTCACATGCCATGTCCCAAAATATCACCTCCCTAACTGAGAAGTTAGGTTAACAAATACCACATCATCCAACCCTCTTGATTAAGCGTATATCCTTGCCACCCGTCTCCTTATATTTAGAGGAGTCACTTCTGTTTCCAGCTCTTTATCACGTAGAGGAAGACCCCAACTTTGGTCCTTCAGCCTGGATCTCTCTCTCTGAGTCCCAGGGCCCTGGTAGGTTCCAGGGGACCTACTTGATATCTCTGTGGGAATGTTCCAGCAAAACATCCTCAATCAGCTTTATCAGTCCTTCAACACCAGCTTCTCCTTTGGCCTCTCGGCTTCTGTTTGAGGTCAACATTCACTCCAGTCCCAAGTTCAGATACTGCCTCCTTTTCTCCTTCCTCAGCTACAGAGATGCTCCGTTCCCTGCCCTCCTCTCCTTCACATCCATACCCACCTCTCCGCAGTTCAAATCCTTCCTCCCTGCCCCCCCCAACCTCTGATCAGGTCCCACACGAAAAAGTTGGAGCCGTCTTCACACAGGGCAACCCCACCCACACCGCCAGCCCTCTCAGAATTGTTCAGACGTGCCCCATAGTAGACACATGTGTCTTTCCAACAGCCTTCCTCCTTGCTAATGGAGCACAGCATTTATTACACTCATGTGACAAGTGCCCAACCCCAGGGGATGACATGGGACTGGTTGAAGCTGATCACAGCAATGTCTTTCTTTGTCAATGATGGGTCTAGGGTGGGCATGTGACCCATTTCTAATCGATACGTCAAAAGAGTCTAGTGGAACTGTTATCAAGAAAGCTATTCTTTCTTTTTAAAACAAGGTTCATGGGAGTATAGCTGCTTTACAATGTTATATTAGTTTCTGCTGTACAGCAAAGTGAATCAGCCATAGTATGTGTGTGTATGCTCAGTTATGTCTGATTCTTTGTGACCCCATGGACTGTAGCCTACTCACCAGGTTCCTCTATGCTTGGAAGTTTTCAGGCAAGAACATTGAAGTAGGTTGCCATTTCCTCCTCCAGAGGATCTTCCTGACCCAGGGATCGAACCTGCAACTCTTGCATCTACTGCATTGGCAGGCGGATTCTTTACCACTGAGCTACCTGGGAAGCCATATGTGTACATATATTCCCTCTTTTGCGAATTTCCTTCCCTTTTAGGTCACCACAGAGTACTAAGTAGAGTTCCCTGTGCTACATAGTAGGTTCTCATTAGCTATCTATTTTACACATCGTAGTGTGTATATGTCAATCCCAATCTCCCACCCCATCTTTCCCCCCTTCATGTTCATAAGAGATGTATAGAAGGAGAGAGTGTTCCTTTGCTACCACTCCCACCACATCGCTATTCTGTTTCTTGTTTTGCATGATATCATATGAGGATGTGATGCTAAGAGCAACAACCGCCACCTTGTGACCATGAGGAGACTGTTGAAACTCCCAAGGATGACAGAATAAAAAGGAAAGCAAACGGGTTTCTTGAAGACATGACTATACTGTGCTTAGTCACTCAGTTGTGTCCAACTCTTTGAGACCCCCATGGACTGTAGTCTGCCAGGCTTCTCTGTCCATGGGAATTCTCCAGGCAAGAATACTGCAGTGGGTTGCCATGCCCTTCTCCAGGGGATCTTCCCAACCCAGGGATAGAACCCAGGTCTCCCACATTACAGCTGGATTCTTTACCATCAGAGCCACCAGGGAAGACATGACTGAGCCATCCAAAACAGCCAGAGATGGCCCACCTAAAGGCTTACAAGTAAACCAGTGTCCTTATGGTTTATGCCACTGCTTACTGGGTATTCTGTTCCCTGCAGCCCAAAGCATTCTAACTGATAAATGTACACAGAACAAACTCTTTCCCTTACCACTTAACACCCTCCATGCCATGCTACTCACAGCATGACATCATCACCTGGGATCCCCACCCCAGACCCATGGTTCAGAATCTCTAGGGGTAAAGTCCAACAGTCAGTGTTATAAAAAGCATTCTAGTGATCACTGTATATGCTAAAGTTTGAGAAACACTGCTCTATAATATGATCACAAGTTACTCTTTTCCATTTAATCTACTCTCCTACATGCCATAAGGAACACTTCTCTAATGATAATGACCTCATTTCACTAGGTCTGAGCATCATTTGATGCTCGCTTAATTTCATCTCTTTCTAATCAAAGTTTTCAAACTTGAAGCCTCCTGGGACCTCAGAGGTTTACAGAGGTCTAAGTATGAGGAAGAGAGAGAGGAGAGGACCATGGTGAACAGTGGAATGCATGGTCATCTGAATCAGGGCAACGAGAGATGATGCCACAAGAGGGTACAGGTCTAGTACTGCCAAATTTATGAGGTGGGAAAAGCTGGAAATCCAGATTTATATGCAAAGACTTTTAGAAGCATACAACTCATTTATTTTTTAAAAATACTGGTACAAAGTAAACAAAACAAGTCCTCAAGGGGATTCAGCATTCCCCTGACAGTTTGTGACCTAGAGTAAAAAGTTCTTGCAATATCCACACGTACTTTGAATGCTATGGCCACAGATAACCATTGACTTCACCTGAAATGACCGAAATTAATACTCTTTGGCTAACTATGTTAGGCTCCACTGAGCACAGGGTTCTCATCAACACTCCACTGTTTAGGATGGCAACATGTGGGTGGTGGGGGGGGGTTATGGACTCTAGTTACTGTCAGCAGGATCACTTTATCCATTAGTCACCACAGACTGGACACCTAGAACTCCAAGCCTCTTGGAGGCCTATAAAAATGTTCAAAACATGAGAAAAAGCCACACAGCACACATAGGCATGCGTGTGCACATGTGCACACAGACACACACCACAAAATTATAACAAATTGATGCTTAATTAAATGCCTACAAAATACAAATACAAGCCACCTCATCAATAGCAACTCAGATATGGTATCACATCATATTATATTAAATGGAGGATATGGAGGGGAGCCCAGATCGATAGGACTGAGGCATTGCCAAGGTCCTCAAAAGTCCCTAAGTGCCAACCTGGAACCAACCATTCTGCCCTAGGTCTTATCTTCTTTATAGCAGTCACAAACTTCATACCCAGTTTTACTTGACACCACTCACTCCAGGATCCTCAGCTTAAAACAAAGTTTCCAACCATGGCTGCACATTAGAATCACCTGAGGAGCTTTGAAACATTGCTGCCTAGATCCCATTCCCAGAGATTCTTATTGACCTAGCCTACGGTAAGGCTGAATTTCAGTATCTTCTACAAGCCTTCTCCTACACAACCATGACCGAAGCCAGGGCTGAGACCCCACTGCTCGAGAAGCATTTCCAGAAAAATTCTCTGAGATAGACATCTTTCCAGTTAGACCAGCTTGATTTTCTTCCTACTGCCTTGGCTTGGAACACAGGAAGATTATGGCACCACCAGTGGACTAATTATCTAGAACAGGGGTTGGCAACCTTTCTGTATAAAAGGGCAAATAGCAAGTGTTTCAGGCTTTGCAAGCCATGCAGGCTTTGTCATCATGACCCAACTCTGCCACGGTGGCATGAAAGCAGCCCTCATCTCAGACAAGATACAAACAAATGAGTTGGGCTGTGTTTCAATAAAACTTTATTTATGGAACACAAAGGTCAATTTCATGTAGTTTTCACAGTCACAAAATATTGGGTTGGCCAAAAAGTTCACTTGGGACTTTCTGTACCAACTTACTTAAAACCCAAACGAACTTCTGGCCAACCCAATACTATACTTCTTTCAAATTCTTTCAATCATTTAAAAACGCAAAGACCAACCTTAACTTGCAGACCATACCAGAACAGTCAGGGGGCCAGATGTGACCTGCAGGATACAGTTTGCCAAATCCTGGTCTATAACAACTATTCCATTGGTTTGAGGTGATAAAAGTAACAAATGATAGAATCCAAATAATTAGATTAGAACTGCACTGAAGGTGGTTAAATTGTATCTCCTCCACTCACTCAAATGAACAATCCATGTGGGTGAACATTGGAACTGCCCACATAGTGGAACATAAACTAGAATGACTTATTAAAAATGATTTTTTGCATTCTCATCTGCCTATGAGTTTGTCAAGACAAAGGTTGAGTATGCGTTGAGAATACTACATAATAATTTCAATTGTTTGTTAATTTGAAATATTTAAAATTCAGGCTATTTCCCATAAAAACCCAGATTATCATTCTCTTGAAAAATAAAAAAGGAATGCAGAATATGGAGATACTGGGTCAAATGTTGGCATGACAAAAATCTAACAATGCTGAGCAAGGCGCCCCCTTCAATGGGGCATGTTCTCCTAACCACAACACCTGGCTTCATGAAGGTTAACCAGATGTTCCTAAAGACATTTTGAGTTTATGACTCTTGCTTTAAGGTCCTTAGAAACATTTTATTTCTTTCACAATGTGGTTTCCACATCTTATTTAAATACCTGACATGAAAAATCTCTCAATCTGCTCTCAAAGTTCAATACTTCCTTTCTCTAGAACCTATAAATGAAATCATGAGTTCTTATGTTAGTGCAAGAAATTAACTTAAAGAGAATTTCAGTTATACACCCCTCCCCTCTCAATATGTTCTCAATTTAAAGCATGGTCTCCACTGATATAGACCAATGACAAATCACCCTTCAGGTCCTCCTACTTCCAAGCTAGTTAAGGTAGAGGCCCATGAGGTGGAGGAAAAGAGTTCACATCAGAGCGTCTTAATTAAGCAGAGTGATCAATAACACATATAGTAATTAGAAAGGAATGTTTGGGACTGATAGAGTTACAAGAGTTACGACCATTTTACATAGGGTAAGAAGTCAATAGCGGTATTTTGAAAGGGGACGGGGAAGCCCTAAGAACATGCAGAAAAGTAACTAGAGTTGAGTCGAAGTTCATTATTAACCCACAGTGTGATTTTATCCTGCTTCACCCAAGTTAAATACAATTGTTTTTATTTAGGGGGAACAGACTTCTGAGCACTACATGCTGATGGATATGTTGCATATTATCTTTTTACTGGTGAAGACAAATTGAACCCGGGGAAAGAAAAAAATCCAGATATATAGACAATGGGTCATTAATTCACTTGAGTAAGATAAGGCTTTTTTCAAATATATATATATATGTGTGTTAGTTTAATTTGTTAGCTGCATCAGAAAAAGAAATGCTCAAACAGTAGATTTTCCACTTGAAATTAAAATGGAAATTAGCCCTGAGGAAATAGAGATGACTTTAAGTTTATACATCAGTGGCTAGTTCATGAATTATTAACTGATTTTAATGATCCTGGCTATATTTTATTTGAAGTTATTCTCCTACTTTCGATGACTTTTGAACCCTCAAAACTCTTTCATCCATTCTCCATAGAGAGAGTACACACTTTCATGATCGCTGAAAAAGGATCCATATACTCACAGAATGTAAAGATAATGCACATGATATAATTTATACAAAGGACTCTGGTCATTTGTTAAAGAGAGAAATGAATGAAACCCTATTATTCACGGTTTGTAAATAAATTTAAAGATAAGCGCTAACTTTGCACTTGTTAAGCCTGGAGCAGAGGGTTCTGTATTTCTTCTAAAGTTTCCCAGATGGTCGTTAAAACAAGAAAGGGCAGAAACAGACTTCCTTAGAAAGCCACCGTTTCCCATCCAGAAAGACAGTATATATGGTTAAAAGTTAAAGTCTTTGGAGATTAATAATTACAGGTGTTTTCAAATAAAATAAATGCATGTCTTTGTCCGCTAGTTTTTACATTTTCGATATAAATCTGTATTGAATAACACCACTTCAGACACACAAGTTAGCTATGAAACAAAGTGCTATAAACCTTTAATTAGCACTTGCTGTTTTATACCCATGAAGTTAATACTTCCTCTTCTACTTCATTCTCTCCATAAAGAAAAATTACAGGGAATAGAGTTGGGTTGTTCACTTATGAAATGAAGAGTAGGAAAATATAGTATCATGGTTCAATTTAAAGATTTTTGTATTTTTATCTGCAAGGAATGAAATGCAAATGGCCCTTAAAATAAGTACAATCTGATTTGCACCAATATTAAGCGCTAACTTTCATAAGTTGGGTACATAGAGCACTTAAGACGACAAATTGCAGAATTACTATGAAATCGAGTTATTTCAGGCAAATAGCTGCATTAAGAAAATATGACAGCAATCCAACTTGCGTCCTTACTACTGAAGTTGAACAAGCATTTCAATAAACATTGTCTGTTTTTAAGCTTTCTAGACCCTCCCTGAAATAAATAATGTTCTCAGTTTAAATTGACTCTAAAAAGCCTTTCTCAAAAAATAAAAAGAGACACACACAAAACAACCACAATTTCCTCTGGTCCCTTGAAGTACCCTTGGGATCTTAGTGAACAGAGATTTGCCACGCATTGCAGTGACTGGATTAGTACAAAAGGTTTCTATTTTGGTGTCATTGGAGTGTTGCTGATCTTAAATCAGAGAAAGTAGTTACATTAGGAAAGGTAATGGCTTCCAAAAATAAGAGCCTGCCCAGTTAGACAAGGCTTGCATACACAAGGCGAAGTTGTAAGGAGACAAATAATACCCCACTGGAACAATTAGGTGAATTCTCAGATACACTACATACTTAATTAGGCTGCCTGAGTCCCTAACTGAGCATACATGGGGGACTTTTTAAAGCATTTAATAACCTGAGTAAATCCAAAATCAGAGGACAGAAACTAAACGGTAACTCTGGCTACCTCGGTGGGCTTTTTGTTGCTTCTCTTTCAAAGCTCAGGAATTTGGAGAGCATGAATGCACCCACCCCCCGTCCCCGCGCCCTCGCATCACCAAAGGGTTAAAACCCACTGAATAATGTCCCTTGGTTCTATACTTGCTGGGAGGCCCCTCAGTGCCAGGCGCAGAGCCGGACGACGATGGCATAGGGCACAGGGGTGAGGGAGAGAGACCTTGATGGTCTTTCACAAACTTCAGCACTGGAGTTGCGATCGGATGCGAGTATAAACAAATAGAAAAGAACAGAAGCCTCCATAAGCCACGGGGCACTGCAAACCGTTCCACCCTCTAGATACAATTCCCCTTCTTCCTGCTATGTACTCATTAGTTTTGTATAGCACCTTTCTTTCTGCAGGCTCTTTATTTCCTCCTCTGTTATCCAAGCAATCATAAACAAACTGCGATTTGAAAGAAAAAGGGGGAGGGGAGGAGCAGGGGTGGGGAAGGAGAAAGAAAAAACCACATTCAAAAGGCACAGCTCTTTCTCTGAATATCGCCCTCGGGGTGATGTTTCCTCCAAAGCTTAGCCAAGGGGGCTTCAGGAAGGATGGAGAACGCGAATCCGCGCTGCCCTGGCCCAAGGACTCCGGCTCCCGCACAGACTCGCCGCTCCTCGCGGCACCAGCTGCCCTTCCGAGAGATCCACTTTCGGCCACCTGAAATGCTCGGTCCTCAAAGCTGGCGCAGAGGGAGATGAAGGAGGTGGGGTGATCCAGGGCGTGGTGTGGAGGTCTCCAACCCTGATCTTCCCGAAATGCCAAATTTACCCCTCCCCAGAAAATGAAAGATGAGAAGCCACTCGCGCTAACCCAGGAAGAGCGGGCCCCTCTGTTGCGTGGTCCAAAGTGCACCAGCGTGAGGCCAGCAAAGGCTACCTGCGGAGATCCCCACACTTCCCGGTCCCCTTTCCCCCCAGCCAGGGCAAGCTCAAAAGTTAGTTCCTTTCCTTCGATAAGCGGCCCCGAGTCCAGATCTCGGGGGCGTGGGGGAGGTGAGATGAACTGGGAGAGGGGCGGCGAGGTCATCAGGCCACGGGATCGGGGACTCCTGAGTTGCCCCCCTCCACCCCAAACTCAGGGAGCCTGCGATCGGGTTTACTAATAACAACAACAAAGCGAGTTCCCCCTTACAGTTCTTGGGCTGCTCCTCGCTTCTTTGGGGGCAGCCAGAGAGAGTCGGCGGAGTGGGGGGTGGGGGAGAGATAGTGGAGGAAGAGGCGAAGGGGAGAGGGGAGCGCAGGCTGAGGGACAAAAAGGGGGGTGGGAAGGGGGCAGAAAGAGTAGAGCGAGAGAGTTGGATAGAGACGAAGGCGCAATGGGAAAGGAGTGGAGAGGGGAGAGAAAAGTGCGGCAGGCAGAGCTGGGCGCGCCCGGGATGGAGAGATGGCCCCCGCCCCGCCGACCCCGGCCCCATCCCGGCCCGGTCACCTTGCTGTAGCCGTAGTACCCCAGGCACTGCGCGAAGTCCAGGCCGGCGGGATCCCCGGCCGCCGCGGGGTAGAACCTCACATCCATGCCTGAGCCGGGCCCGGGGCCGGGGGGCCGGGACTGGGGCTCGCCGGGGCCGGTGCCCGCCTCCTCGAAGCCGCTAGATCCACCGTCGGGGGGCGCCGGGCCGGGGTTGTCCCGGGGGCGGCGCGCGGGACGCGGGGCCGGAGGGGCGCAGCGACCTGGAGCCGAAGGAGCCCGGGAGCCGCGGCCGCCGCACACAAAGGCGCGGCCACGCGAACCGCGAGAGAGGGGGAGGCGGCCTGGGGGACGCGCCCCGCCGGGGCACCGAGGCAGCGCTGCGCGCGGGCCGGGCGCCCGGAGCGCGGGGCGCGGCGCGGGGGCCCGGGACGGCGCGGCGAGTTCAGGTGCGCGGGGCGAGGCTGGGACGGCGGCGGCGGCGGCGGCGGCTGGCCGCGCTCCTCCTCCTCCTCCCCGGGCGGACTGAGGAGAGGAGCCGCGGAGACAAGGGGCCCGGCCCCTCCCCTCCTTCTCCCCCTCCTGCCTCCCTCCGCCGCCGGTCCCCTCCCCGCGCTGCCGCCGCTCCGCCCCTCCCACCGCGGGCAGCTGGCGCGCCGCCCGCCCCGCCGGGGCGCTCTCGGCCCGGACCGCCTCCGGGCGCGCGGACCCCGCCCCGCCGGCCCCTGCCCCGCGCGGCCCCTCGCCGCTCACCCCGCGCCTCGCGCAGCCCTCGCCCGCCCCGTCGCCCGCCCGGCGGCCTCCCCCTCTCCCGGGCCCCTCTTCTTCCCACCGCGCCCCCCTTCCCTCTCCGGTCCTCTTTGTCCCCGCTTCCTCGGAGCGCTCCTCGCTCCCCTTCTTCCCTCGGCCGCTTCGGCCAGCCCCGTGCCGGTGTGGCCCTCCAGCCCCCTTACCCACCACCGCTGCCCTGGGCCCCCCGGCTGCAGTCGGTAGCCTCCGCGCGCCGTCCACTCCCTTCCCACCACCAACCTTTCCCTCGGTTTCCACTCCTCGCCCCCATTCCTTTCTCGTGGGTCCCCCGGCCCCTCTACGGCACTCCGCCTTCCCCTGCGAGTGTCCCCTTCCTCTCGGAGGTACCTAGCCCAGCAGGTCACCTGCACGATTGCCTCCCGAGAGCCGGGAGCCAGGGTACACCTGTGGGGAGGGCGTGGGGGCCTGACCTTTCACAGGTAGGCAGACCTGAAGCGCCGGGGTCAGGGCTCGTGTCGCTTCTCTTCGTGTTTTCTTTGCTCTTGTTTGTATTTGAAAGGCATTTGAGTAACTGGATCTAGGCGGATCACTCACTGATCTCGGAGAGAAAATGTCCCTATTTCCTAAAAGGTTCTGGGTGATTGACTTCCTCACACTGCACTCTCCCAGCCCCTCTTCATTTCTTTCTCTTTCTTTAAGCTGCATCTTACCCCCCGACCCCACCCCACGTCCCACTCTCTACTTTGCTTCGGGTTCATTTGAGAGTTTGGCCCTCAGCCTTGGCAGAAAGGGAAGGGATTTTATACCAGACGAGAACGTTAGGGAGAGGCTGTGAGATTTGCCCCCCTCCCCAATTTGGTTATCTAGAAACTAACCGGAAGGGAGAATTTTACAAATATTTTAGCTGACGCTCACTCACTTTCGTCCCTGATCATACTTAGCTGGCCCACAGCCTGAAGTTTCTCGGACAAGCATCACAGGACTTTCTCTCCGTTTCGTCTGTTCTCCCTGGCTTAGTGACACTTTGTGTCTGTACCTTTGCCCAATGTTATCTTTTTGGAACCAAGAAGGAAAAAATAAACTTCAATTAGGCGAAAGTTTGTGTATTTGCCCTTCTCTTAGCGGAGTCAGGTGTTTGGAGACTGCGTGAGAGAGCGGTGTGTATTCAGGAAAGGAACAACTGCTTACATTGTCGCTGGGTTGACTCCAATCCCCCCTCCTGAAAAAGCTTTGGTCTCCTCTCCCGAGTCTCCATTTAACGTTGACAACCCAGCGGCGCTCCCTAATGGCCCAGCGGGTTGCACAAATTGGCAGTGAGCTGAGATATTATCAGGACAACACCCCATTGAGCAGGTTCTTGAAACGCAGAAGTGGAGGCCCTTTCTCCGGGCCACTGGGCGCCTGTGGCCTTTTCCACCAATCAGAGCCCGAGGTTGCAGTGGCCACCTGTTGTCCCCCCAGAGTACATCTTGTAAGTTTCACTATTAGTATTTAACAATGGCGGAGAGGGCAGCATCTGGCCATAGGAGAGGAGCAGCCTGCTGAGCTGAGGTACCAAAAAGAAATCTTTTTCTTTTTTCTTTTCTTCCAGATAGTTGTTAAAAGGAGCCCCCAAAGGCTGGGAAGGGGAGTTTTTCTTCCCGCACTCACAGCTCTCACCTTCTGCTCCGTTCTGTCACGCATCCGAAGCAATCTGAGCTTGATTACAGAGGATGAAGCAAAGTATAATCAAAGTTAGAGAGAGACAAAACCTGAAGCTGTAATCAGACTTCGAGAATCAGGAACACAAATATTCGCACTGGAAACCCCACTAGCTGCGAGATTGGGAATTGCATTTGAGCGCATGCGTGGCATTGAGCATTGCTTGGTAGAGACTAGAAACTGACAGGACAACCTTCTCCCAGGAGGCAGGAATGCCAGGCGCTAGGGGTATCACCTCCTGGCCATTGTTGTGAGAAAGGCTTGCTCTTAATATCCCCCTCCCCGTTACAATGCAGATGTTTTGGGGGAAGGAAACAATATTTCCTCAGTCTATATTTTAAGATGATGATGATGATTTAGGAAGTAATGTAAGCGAAAGTTCTGCGTGTAGATCTTGATTAAGAAGAGAGGAAAAAAGAAACTGTCTGATGACTCTGAAGATACATATGTTGAGAGACTTTGAATAAAAGAAATCCCTAGACCAGAAATAGTCATCTGGGAAGGCTGTATGCCAACCCCTGACTTTGGCCACTGTCCATAGCCTGTGCATTCAGCAGCTACTTTCGGGTGACTTCCCCTGTGCTGAACACTGTTTCAGGCACTTGTGAATGAGAAGGAGGAGGCCAAAATGACACACGTGAAAGCCCTCAAAGAAGTGGACCAGTCACACTCCTGCACATGTTACATACACACATACATTTGCATCTAGTTACCTGGAGATCCCGTGATGACATACCTGCTGCTGCTATGGGGAGAAGCCATCTGATGTGCAAATTTGCATCCATAGTATTTTATCCATAGTAAAAGAAAGTTCCAGGGAAAGGGCAAAACTGCTGCTCAAGAGCCCAGGCAGGATCACTGCTGTTTCCCAAGAACCTTGGACCACCCTTGGTTCTTGGGTGGTTTGCAATACGTAAATATGCATTTAAGAAAGGAAAGTGAGAAGGAAGAAGGGAAAGAGGGAATTGGGGGAGAAAGGGAAAGAGAGGGAGGGAAGAGAGACAGATGTGTTCAGAGTGGAATATCCTTCCCAGGGACCCTGGTTGAGGTAAGACTTGGAAAGAGAAAACCCAGCAGTTCTGATTTGGAGAACGGACTACCTGAGGGTGGGGGAAGGGGGTCTTTTGTACCCTGCAGTTTTCAAGGCTTTGTCCACATTAAGACTAAAATTATATGTTGTTTCATTTAGCGGTGTTCTGATGATTCATTGTATTCGGAATGCAGCCCCAGTTTTAAGGGTTCCAGTGGATCTGAATCCCATTGGTTAAAAATTTTAGAATGATGCTTTTAAAAAATTAATGCAATTGTAATTGTCATGCTATTTGTCATCGTAAGGGTGTCACCTTTTTCAGGCTGTCAGCGTTTTATGCCACAGACAAAGGCTTTCTTTGTACTACATTAGCCTTGAATTTGAAGAAACTTCTCCAAGAGCATATCTTAAACATGCTTTGAATTTATGCTGCATGGTGCTAACAGTCATTGATTTAGAAGAAGGCAGCACAAGAATCAGTTATGAAGCCAAAATACAACTTTGGGGCATAAGAAAATTCCTGTAGGGTTTTTAATATGATTTGGGTCCAAAGTGTCAGTCTTATTAGCTTGATGTTTGTAATTGGATAGTTGGTGTCATCCAAGAATCTTTTAAAAATGGGGGTAAAATACACAAACTTTACATAATAGAAACACAATTTTTATATCTTGACAGAACTCAGAAACTTTATTTCTCTGCTTTATCTGGCTCTAAATTAAGCAAGAGATTCCCCATGAGGATGCATTAAGCCTGCTAAGTGTTATAACCAAAGATCCTAATGAGAACCCCTCTCCCCATTTTTAGGGATCTATGAATGGTAATTTAACCTGTATTGGGCTTCCTCACATGAGAATTGTACTAAACATTATACACAGTTTAATTTTCTTGAGTTTGGGGCATAAAAAGTTCTATCCAAACATTATGATCCTTGTTCGCAATATGTAATGTAGCCAAATTAACAGCAGCTTCAAATGGAAATTAACAAGGCCAGAGCTACTGGAGTTTCTTTTCTATTCCCATAGTAACAGTTAACGTATTATATTGGTAAAACGTCTTATACTTGGCTTTATATCTAAATTTGGCTTCACGTCATAAAGCATAGCATTTCTATCTAGCATGGATTCTTAGAATATAACTCATCTCCGTGAAATTTAAGAGAGCTTCCTGTCAAGAATCAACACTTCACTTTCATAGTCTAAATCACATGCAGATAAAATCAAGTCAAGACCAACCAAGGCTCTCACAATAGTGAATGTACACATGGTATAAAGGAAGCATTCTGACCTCGGGGCCCTCATTACATATCTCTAGCTCAGGCTCAAAAACTAATCACCAGGAAAGAGTTTCACCTAGGAATTACAGTGTGAAAAAAAAAAATCCCCAAGCACTGTCATGGTTAGTTTCAGTTTTCAGTAAATTCGAACTTTTGTGGTCTGGAAATATGAATTATTTGTAATATTTTACTTAGGTCAAGATGTGCAAACACACAACACAGTGGAAAAAAAATAATAAATGTATATTGTTATGTACATGAGGTTGTTTCTCATATTACTACAACCAATTTTGGCCACATGGGTCTCCGTGCTACCAGGCACAAGAAGAGCTCTAGAAAAGGAATCATTTTCCCATCTAAGTTTGAATTTTACTAAGAATAGATACACCCATAGGTTCCAACAGATATATAGTAATTATGAAACAGTAACCCCCAAAACCTTAGTAGCAAAAAAAAACAGTACTGAGCTGAGAATTCATTTCCAGAAATATGAAATATAGCCAGTATTTGCTTGTGACCTAAGTAGCTCTTCAATAAAGCTGTTTTAAAAACCAATACACTCCAAACAACCAGGAGGTGTGCAATTTTCAATGTGTTTACACCCTGTTTTAAAAAGTATATATCCTGTGTTCACAGAAATCCTAAACTGTTGCCTGTTTTCTGAAATATATTCTATTTCTTTTAAAGTGAAAGAATGACCTCTTATGCAGGAACAATTTTCAGAGACAGCGTGTTTATCAAATGGTTTCTCTGCTTTCATAAAAACAATTTATTTTCACTGAACTCTTCAAGATAAGCATCAAAGCCAGGAAGAATGTACAATGAAGTTTATAATTACACTCCAGAAACAAATACTGGGTAGTTTTTATTTTGCTCAAGTGAAAAAGGTTTTTTCCCCTCTCCTCACTCCCCAAAGAGACAAAGGTAATGATGGGGGAGGAGGTTTTTACAGGAGTGGAAATCAGGAAGCTCAGATGGTTTCCAGCAAGAGGGGCCCTGCGGGGTCGCCCACAAAGCCTCCTGACTGAACAATGAACGCTGAGGACCCAGGACTCTCTTAGCGATGGGTGGCAGTCAGTCCGTTTTTTATTCTTCACCAAAGGACAGCTATAGGGGCATTAAGGCAAAAAAAATCATTACACAGATATTAAGTCCTTCCACGACAGATCTATATACCAATGCACATAAATACGTCCCATAGTTGGAGCCTCTGATGGTATCCTTTCTTTGATAAGCACCCAAGTCTCTAGGTTGAATTTATAGGGCATGTTATTTTTAATAACCATAGAACAATAAAACTGTAAAAAAAAAAAAAAAACCACCAAGAAAAGAACTGAATCCAATAGAGATTCTGTTTCTTAAGAATTAGGAAACAATTACATTTTGATCACCAAACAGCCAAGGACTAGCAGCATAATAATCTCCCCTAATTTACATGGATCCCTGCGTGCCAAACACATGAGTGTTTGCTTTTCGAGTAATAGTGCAGGTGTGTATCCTGCAGTAACAAAATCTCTAAGTCATCAAACTGTTTTCACCAGAGTGGGACATGCCCTCTTTCCTGGAACAGTTTCAAGCCTTCTCCCCAGCATTCCAGCCACCTGTTTATGGAGTTCATCCTCGGGAGTAGATGCATGCAGTTAGAAACAAGAAAATGAAAATAAATGACTTTGTTATTTATAACAAAGAAACTCAGCAAAATTAATGCTGTGGAGCTTGACCTCTTGACCCAGGAGAAAGAGCCACCTCATGGCTTTGTGGCCAATGAACAATAATCCCCACAGCTCCCATTGTCCAGTCAGCCTGACTTTTGGATGGTCACGAAAGCCGTATGTATATCCAAAATATTAAATGTTTTACAAGTTAGATTAGAGGATTTGCATTTTTTTTTGTTTGTTTTAAGAAAACATGTTTAAAGAAGTGAAGCTAGTTCACAAAAAGAGCTTTTCTGTTGAAGGTAAGCAGGTAAAATCATTTCATTTTATCTACTCAGTGAGTCCTGGATCAACACATGTTGAAGAAAAGAAAACTATCAAAAATTTTCAACCAGGATTCTGAGAATTGAAAATTGGTTACATATATAATAGAAATTAAATAGAAAGAGGGTCATGGCAAGTGTTTCAGAGAAAGCATCATGTTTCCTTCTTTTATGGCTATCCGTGAGAAAGAAGACAACTTCCTTCCCTTACCTACACTCAGTATGGATGCTGCCCCCTAGAGTTGTTCAGTGAAATAGTACTTCCTTTCCTTCTTCCACTTACCCCCCAACCCACAACCCAGAAACCCAGGACAGGCAGGAAATACAGATCACAGAAGGCTCTTCAAAACTGATGCCTGCTTGAAACCTCTTGAAGTAGACTCTCCAGTAAAAATAACACCCTCTACTGTAAACAGTGCTGCAATGAACATTGGGGTACCTGTGTCTTTTTCGATTATGGTTTTCTTAGAATGTATGCCCAGTAGTGGGATTGCTGGCTCATATGGCACTTTTATTCTTAGTTTTTTAAGGAATCGTCATACTGTTCTCCATAGTGCCTGTATCAATTTACACTTCCACCAACAGTGCCAGAGAGTTCCCTTTTCACTACATCCTCTCCAGCATTTACTGTTTGTGGATTTTTGGACGATGGCCATTTTGATGGCATGAAGAGATACCTCGGTGTGGATTTGATTTGTATAGCTAGTGAGAAGCTGCTCTATAACACAGGGAACTCAGCTCTGTGCTTTGCAGTGACCTAGAGGGGTGGGAAGGAGGTTCAGGAAAGAGAGGATATAGGTACCTTTATAGCTGATTCACGTTGTTGTATAACACAAACCAACACAACATCGCCAAGCAATTATCCTCCAATTAAAGATAAAATTTAAAAACAGTGACAGCCTCCTAACTTATGTGGTTGGTCCTAAGGCTGGCCTCTGCCACCACCTATTGCCTTCCTTCCTGCTTCTGGTTTCCTCCCTTGTTCATCTTCAACATCTCCCATGAGAGTCTTGGATTCTTCTAGACCTTAAATCACAAAATCAAAATTTAATTTCCCCCCTCAAGTTGTTTTTCTATTGCCCTATCTGTCCAGTGCCACTATGTCTATAACCATTTTATTTTTCCCCAGGAGTAAATAACTGGCTTTTAAAGGACTCTCTACTATGCCTCAAAATTTCTTTTTCACTGCAAAACGAAGCCAGTTACACAAGCTCTGCAGGTCATCATACAAACACTATCCTGGGTATTATAGGCCATCCTGCCCCACCTTTCCTTTCCCTTTTAACCCCATGGGGTGGTTCATCATGTGCTTCTCCCCATCTTTCACTGGGGATGTTGCAGTTGTAAATCTGAAGAGATCCCCACAAACCCTCCTTGGTCTGTCACATTCCCTTAACACCAATAACAAAATTATAGCCATAAAAGGCCTAGCTTTCTTGCACACATCTGTGAGTCTAGCTCAGTCTCAGAGAAAAGAGTTTCCAGAAGTTTTTGCATTTAACTGTTCTGTTCTTGCTGTGTTCATTCATATCCAACTCTTCGCGAACCCATGGACTGTAGCCCACCAGGCTCCACTGTCCATGGGATTTCCCAGGCAAGAATACTGGAGTGGGTTGCCATTTCCTGCTCCAGGGGATCTTCCCAACCCAGGGATTGAACCCATATCTCCTGCATTAGCAAGCGGATTCTTCACTGCTAGCACCACCTGGGAAGCCCTTAAACTGATCTAAAGAAGAAACCTATTCTGCAACGATTTTACCGAAAGTCTCTCTTAATCTAGAAACATCACCAAATGAGTTCCCACTGTGTACTTGAAAGTACCAAGTAGCTGTGCTTAGTGGAATAGATAGGGTAGAATGTGACTACTCCATCTTAGTCAGAACTGAAACTCATATCATTTATTGTTCTTTTTTTTTTCCTGTGCCTTTCTAGATACCTGATGCCATTTCCAGAAATGGAAGCAAGTATGATCCTTGTTCACAGTGAAGATTATAAGACACCGGGAAAGTATTATAATGATGAAATATTATCATTAGTGTCTTGCATAAGTGCTTGCTCACTTCAGTTGTGCCTGACTTTTTGCAACCCCAGGGACCAGACTCCTCTGTCCCTGGGATTCTCCAGGCAAGAATACTGGAGTGGGTTGCCATTCCCTTCTCCAGGGGATCTTCCGGACCCAGGAACTGAACCTGTGTCTCCTGCATTGGCAGGCAGATTCTTTACCATCTGAGCCACCAGGGAAGCCCATAGTGTCTTAGGAGAAGATTTCCTCCCTAATGTAGTCAACAAACATTTATTCACAGATACATTTGCAGATAATACGTTAGGGTATTGCTTAGAAAATGGAGAGATGGTTTAGGTTATCAGAGAAAGCTTCAAGGTTATCAGGGAAAGCTTCATGGAGAAGGCATTTGAAGCTTCATGAAGAAGGCATTTGAAAGCAGAAAGCATTTGGAGGAGATAAGAGGGAGGAATAAGTGTCCTAAGGGAAGGAGATTTTGAATACAGTCATTAAGGAGAAGAGCTCATATGTGTGACCAGAATATGGAGTCATGTCAGTCCTCCTTGATAGATTATGCTACAGTGACAACTTATAATATCTTAGTGGATTATTTTTGTCTACCACCAGTCACATTTTCATTTCAGGACCAAAGTTGAAACAGAAGCTTCCATCTGGTCTTCTGGAAATGAAAAAAGAGGTAGTGAAAACATGCTATGTTTCTTGAAGCCTCTGCTCACATCACTTCCACTCACTTTTTACTAGACAAAGTGAGTCAGATAATCAGGTGGCCATGCCTGATGTCAATGGGGCAGAAAGTACAGTTCTCCATAGCAAATGGTCTGCTATGGAGGGGCTCCCAACATTTTGAAAAAATGGAATCAGTGACAAGGGAAGAGGTTTTTTAGAGACTTATCAAACATTTCAGGCAATGAGTAAAATTGTTAAGCTGGAGAAGTGAGTGAGTCTTGAAGAGCTTGGTGAGATAAGATGCTGGCAAGTTGTGGGGGAAAGAGGCAGGCTAAGTGAAAGGTATTAAAGTTTTGAAGTCCCTGCAGCTGAGTTAGATTTGATGCAAGAGTCTACATAGAGGATGACATGAAAACATGGCTGGGTTCTCTGATCTAAAATTTGCTTTGACTCATATTCAGCAGACTCATTTAACATTTAATGAGTTTATCCTGTGTGCCAGTTGTGGTGCAATGTAGACATTTGCATATGTATATTTAAAATTTTAATCCTCATAACATCTCTCTGAAGTAGATAGCATTATTCCCTATTTTTTTTAAGTTGAAGAAGTAAACTCACAGAGGTTAAATGACTTGCTTAAGGATACAGAAGGAGCACATGGGAGAGCCACGATGCAAATTGAGGTCTTTTCTTTCTACTGCATTACTGCAGGGCAAAGAAATAAAAATGCCACCTTTCTCTAGTATTGACTTGTTATTCTTTATCTTCTCCTTATACCCAGAGTCTGAAAGCAAGGTTAATATGATACTTTTTCTCCTCAAGCAGAAGTTGTCATTAAAATGCTGTTTATATAACCACTCCTTGAGTAGGACAACTTTATAAGTGAATTAAGAAAAAACAAATCTTTACTTGAGTTTATTTATTATAAAATCTTATTTTATAATACCATTTTCAAAGGGCTCATGTGCTGCCCCCTCCCCACATCATATATTTCTCAAACTTTTCCGTCATTAAACAAGGGGTCATATGACCAGTTCTGTGAGTAAATGTGTCATTTTTCAGACTGAGAAAATTAAGATCTGACATGCATCCTCTGGGGGCTTCCAGGTGGCGCTAGTGGTAAAGAACCCACCTGCTAATGCAGGAAGACATGAGACACGAGTTCTATCCCTGGGTCAGGAAGATCCCCTGCAGAAGAGCATGGCAACCCACTTCAGTATTCTTGTCTGGAGAATCCCATGGACAGAGGAGCCTGGGGAACTACGTTCCATAGGGTCTCAAAGAGTCAGACATGACTGAAGCAACTTAGCACATCTGCATGCATCTTTCATATCTCTCTTGCCCTACTGTGCTGTGGTGGGGGTCAGGTGTTTCAAATCCCATAGATAGAAAATAGAGGAAGGCCGTTCACACCTCGGAATTTACATGAGCAAAAACACACCTTTCTGGTTTTGAGCCATATGAGTGTTTTTATCACTGTTGCATCATCTAGCCTATCCTGATCAATACAGACTCCCCTGACTTTAAGTGACACAAGGAGGACTTCCCTGGTAGTTCAGTGGTTAAGCATCTGCCTGCCAATGCAGGGGACCTGAGTTTAATCCCTGGTGTGGGAAGATTTCACATTCTGTAGAGCAATTAAACTCATGGGCTGCAACTACTGAAGCCCAAGCTCTAGAGCCCCTGCTTCCTAACAGGAGGAGGAGCCATCTTAACGAGAAGCCCATGAACCACAGCTAGAGAGTAGCCCCCACTGGCCACAACTAAAGAAAACCTGCACACAGCAATGAAGACCCAGTGCAGCCAAAAACTAAATAAAATTAAAAGTGACACAAGGAAAGGTACTGTATCTGTCTTGCTGGTCCCTACTGCTAAATACAGGGTCTCCCACGTGTGCTCAATAAACGTTGACTGAAGAATCATGAGTGAATCCAGAATTGAATATGGTCCTTTATGTGCTATTTAGTCAAGACACCTATGAACTGATTTTGGAAATGACTTGTTGATCAGTCTTCCTGAAATACCATTGCATCTTGTCACTCCTCAGATTAAGATCTTACAATATTAAGTTAATCAGCTTTAACCCTCCTTCCCCTAACATACAAGGCCCTCATAAAGTGACCTAGATTCCTATGATTTTACATCTCTAATTTTATATCTCTAATCTATTCTATCACGAGTCACTGACATGTGCCCCCCAGTCATTTTCCCATTCTTCCCAGGAGTAAATAATATATGTTCTTGAGGAAATCATTTTAAGTCTCTGAGTCTCATTCTTATAAAAGAGATCTGTAGCATATATACAAATTTTTTAAATTATGCAAGATTATGAAAATATCAACATCCAAACGTATTTGTTTCTGTTTGTAAATATTAAGATCAACAGATTAGAGGAGTGATATTAAAGAAGGGCTTCTATTTCCGCAATGCATTTGTCAAATTTTTTGCACATACAGTTGTGGTCTAGCATATGTGCTCAGTCACTGAGTCGTGTCTCTTTGAGACCCTGTGGACTGTAGCCTGCCAGGCTCCTCTGTCAGTGGGATTTTCCAGGCAAGAATACTGGAGTGGGGTGCCATTTCCTTCTCCTTGTGGCCTAGGATACATGGTAAAAGGAACCAGAAAGACACAGTTGTTTACCTGGCCCAAATCCATTTCCTCTTACTGCTTAACCCCACCTTTATTTTATGTAGGCCCATTTTCCTCCACTGGATAATATTCATTCAGAGTAGATTCTATCATGAGGTCCCCAATTTTCAGTGCCAGGGACAAGTTTAGTCTTTGGCTATGATGTATTTCTGTTTGATGAGACGTGCAAAAGAGTGCAGAAGGGCTTGTTAAGAAGAGTTTCTTTGCTCTTAAAAGGAAACAAGAAGATATAATAATTTCTTCTTCTGGACAGTGTCATGTCTGGAAATGTTGTCAACATGAAGGGAGTCTAGCCTGAGGTCAGAGCTGACATACTGAGATAAGAATGGTAAAGCAGAAACATGCAAAGAACATAGATCCTTGACAATGTCATGAGTCACTGAATTAACCAGCCCCGGAGCTCTTTTCCTCCTGATTTCTAGCTATGTGAAATAATACATATTCTATCTTCTGAGTCAATTAAGTTGAAGTCTTCTGTTACTTGCAACTGAGAGCAGTGAAACTCACTTAATTTGCTATATTGGTTTGTCAGGGCTGCCATGTGAAATACCAAAAAGTGGGTGGCTTACACAACAGAGGCTGGAAGCCCCAGATCAAGGTGTTGGCAGGACTGGTTTCCCCTAGACCTCTGCCCTTCGCTTGTGGATGGTCACCCTCATGCGGCCTCTTCTCGTGCTCATCTCTCTGTGCTAGAACCTCCACGCTGTCTCATTGCACGCCCTAATCTCTTCTTACAAGGACACCAGTCAGGTTGTTTTATGGGCACATCCTAAATGCTTCGTTTGAACTTGATCACCTCTTTAAAGGCCCTATCTCCAAAAACAATCACATCCTGAGGTTTTGAGAGTTGGGGTTTCAACATACAAACTTTGTGGAAAGTACAGTTATGAGATTTGCTCAAGCCCAGAGGAAGCTTATTTTAAAACTATAGAAAAATTCACAGAATCAAAGTACGAGTTATAAAGTTAGACCTCATGGGAGCTGGAAAGCCAACAGGGAGCTCTTCTTTTCATCTTTTTTCCTCTTTCTGGTCTCAAACTTCTATTTTTCATAGCTTGTATGTGTTGGTTCTCAGCAGCCCCACTCTTCGGCTTGTACAAGGCCTATTAGGCATGCCATGTGATGGTGGTCTCGGGACCCTGCTGTTTGGCTTCTTAGAGCTGACTCAAGCCCCAGGCCTTTTTTGAAAAAATTTTCCCTAGTCTTAATTGAGATACAGTTGACATGCAACGATGTATAAGTTTGGGCTTCCCAGGTGGCTCAGTGGGTAAAGAATCTGACTGCAGCGTAAGAGATGCAGGAGAAATGGGTTTGATTAGTGGGTCAAGAAGATCATCCAGAGGAGGGCATGGCAACCCACTCCAGTACTCTTGCCTGGAGAATCCCATGGACAGAGGAGCCTGGAGGGCTACTGTCAATGGGGGCAAAGAGTTGAACATAACTTAGAGACTGAGCATTGTATAAGATTAAGGTGTACAACATAATGATTATATGTGTGTGTGTGTGTGTGAGTGTGAGAATAAAACTGGTGACCCTTACACAATATGGATACTCGGAGTTCCACTGCCTGTACCCCTCCTTCACTGAAAACTCTGCATACTGCTATCTCTGCCCCACATGCAAAGGAATTGGTACATGATAAATGTCGCACCTGCCTAAGGGCAGAAAGCTGAAACAGTCTGCATAGAAACAAGACTCAAACCCTAGTTCTTTTGGTGCCATCTATTGTGATCTCTAATCAAATGCAAACTTTTCCTCACACTTAGTTAACTTACAGGTTTGAAACATGAAATTACAAGTGCTATATTTGTTGAAAACAATCTGTGTATAAGTGGACCCATTTGTTCATAAGTGAACAGCAGTTCAAACCCATGCTGTTCAAGGGTCAGCTGAAAACATTATGAAATGATTACCACAGTATGTTTAGTTAGCATCATTCACCTTACATAGTTATAATTTTTTTCTTGTGATGAGAACTTTTAAGATCTACTGTCTTATCAATTCTTTACCAGGCTTTTGAGATAGAAAATCTGGCCCAGTTTGTTCATCCGTGGTTTAATCTAATGTGGCCAGGTATCTGAGGGTTGGGTCTTATGGTCGATGACTAAGTTAGTTCACCAAAGAGAATATTTGAATGGGAATAAAATATTTGGTAGCTCTAGTGGAATAACAGAAATGCAAATGAGTTTATACTGTAGTCAGGTGGATTTGAAATAGATTGAATATCATACGCAAAAGTGAAAGTGAAGTCACTGAGTTGTGTCCGACTCTTTGCAACCCCATGGACTGTAGCCTACCAGGCTCCTCAGTCCATGGAATTTTCCAGGCAAGAGTACTGGAGTGGGTTGCCATTTCTCTCTTCAGGGGATCTTCCCGACCCAGGGATTGAACCTGGATCCCCAGCATTGCAGCCAGACGCTTTACCCTGTGAGCCACCAGGGGAGCTATACACAAAAGGTGTTGATTTATTATTGACAAACTACAGAAACCCGTTAGGCTTTCCTCATTTTATTCTATCCCTGATTCTGATTTTTTTTTAAAAAATCTTTCCAATATTTTCATAAATAAGTTAGGACATAGACACAGCTACTGAATTTTTAGTTGATGAAATGATAGAAACATTAGTTAATATAGTTGGAGACAAAATTCAGACTCAAAACGATCATAAAAGACCTGGGTAGAATGAATAAGATGAAAGTTATCTCAGACAAATATTCACTTCCTAATTTGGATTTCATATCTGGAAAAGCAGTGGAATGGAGTTTACAAATTGAGCCTTTATATAAATTATAGCACTTTACAGATCTATATCCTCTCTCTAAGAAAGAAGTTTTTTAATTTTTAAAATTTAGTTGCATGCTAAAGTTAGTTTGAGAAAGTCAATGTTTTCCTGGAGTTGGAAGATTCCTATAACTTTTGGTCCTTTGTTATGTAGTAGGTAACAAAGCAAGCAAGTAAGTTTGTGTTCCCATAGGTAACTCACTAACCTAGAAAATCACTGAACTAAGAAGTGCCTCTCTAATGTAGCTTAGTAAGGAGAAGCTATTGTAATACAGCATGAGTCTAACCATAATACAATCTCTCCACATATAACTTGATGTTCTTTAAGCTTGGCTTTCCCAAGAAACAGATATAGACAAGCTTGCTTTCTAGCTACTTCTTTATTTCTTTAACTTTTAAAATGACCATATTATTTCCCCTTATATATGAATATGTCCTCATCAAAAAGTGAAGTTCAAACTTGACAAAATATGTAGTATACAAAATGAAATAGTGCATAATGAGCAGTCTCTTCAGTCACGTCCAACTCTTTGCGATGCCATGGACCGTAGCCCTCCAGGCTCCTCTGTCCTTGGGATTTTCCCAACAAAAATACTGGAGTGGGTTGCCATTTCCTTCTCCAGGGGATCTTCCCAACCCAGGGATCGAACCCATGTCTCCTGCATGGCAGGTGGATTCCTTACCACTGAGCCACCGAGGAAGCCCAATATTGGTGTAAAGATAGACAGATCGACTAAAGGTGATAATAGGGGGTCCAGAAGAAGACCCATGCATATATGGACACTTGTTTTGTAAAAAAGGGCAACACTGCAGAACAGTGAGAAAGGATAGATTTTTCAGAAAATGGTTCTGAATTGTTATGAAAAATCCATATGAAATGAAAACAAAACAGTGTTTAGTCATAATTCACCCCGTGCACCCAAAGTGAATTATAGATGTAAATGTGAAAGGTAAGACAATAGAGTTTCTGGAATACAGTATAGAAGAATATCTTTATGATCTTGAGATAAGCTAAGACTTCTTTATTAAAATTTTTTTTATTTATTTGACTGCATCGGGTCTCAGTTGGAGCATGCGGGATCTTTCTTTGTGGTGCACGGATTCTCCAGTCATGGAACGTGGGCTCCGGAGCACACAGGATCAGTAGTTGTGGTGCTTGGGCTTAGTTGCCCTGTGGCAAATGGGATCTTAGTTCCCCGACCAAGGATCGAACCCAAGTCCTATGCATTGCAAGGCAGAGTCTTAACCACTGGACCACCAGGGAAGTCCCAGCTAAGATTTCTTAACAGAACATAAACCCTATAAAGGAAAAGATCTGACATTTGGGCTTCTTTAAAATTAAGAATTTCTCTTCAGGAAAAGACATTGTTAAGAGAGTGGAATTATAGAGTGAGAAAAAATTGAAATACTGAAAGAAGCATATCCAGAATATATTTTTTTAAAGTCCTTCAAGTAGATAAGAAAAATACAGAAAAAAAAAAAAAAAACAGGCACAAGATTTAAACAGTCATCTTTCAAAGGGGTATCCAAGTGGCCATAAACACATGGAAAGGTGTTTAACTTATTAGTCACAGGGAGAATGTAAAGTAAAGCAACAAGGATTTAGCACTGCATACTCACTAGAATAGCTAAAATGAAAAAGACTGTTAATGGTAAACGAGGTAAGGAAATGGAATAACTGGAATTCTCATACTTCTGGTGGGTATTATAAACTGGTAAAAAATCACTTTTAAAACTCTTTGACTGTGTATATAAAATTGAACATGCAGATACCCTATGGTCCAAAATTTCCATTCAAAGATATATGTCCAACATAAATGAACACACATGTGAGCCAGAAAGTATATCTAGGTTGGTATTAGCATGTCTTACATACTTTCTTAATACTATTTAATTTTTCTTAAAAAAAATTTATTTTTTATTTTTTTGTCACACTGTGTGGCATGTGGGATCTTAGTTTCCTGACCAGGGATGGAACCCACATCCCCCATATAGGAAGTGCAGAGTCTTAACGGATGGACTACCTGGGAAGTCCCTGATTTTCCTTTATAACAAAGAAAGAAGAGGTCTCAAGCTTGGACCATTGCAAACTATATCCTGGTATCTCTTCTCGGGGTTCGAAGGAACAATGCCACGGCTCCTGTGGGAGTCTAGTCAAACCTATGGACCCTATTATTTATTATTTATATCAAAATAACATCTGTAAATGCCTACAACAAAATGCCTAGTATTAAAAGAAAGAAAAACATTGAAGTAGAGTTCTATCCACCATGGAAGGATCATTGTGTTTATTTTTATAGTCACTTTCTATGTATGGAAAGTGATTAATGGCTTCCATTTATAGTCATGACATACAGAGTGTGTTTGAAATAAATTTATGAAAAGAGGAGAGATGAATTAGAGAAATATATTAAGTAAATTAGAGCAGGAGATATGATCCAAACTTCAACAGTGCCGTGTCATAATTGAGTGAAGAATCCTGACTTACCCCAGAGAGATGAGTTTAGTGGCGGAAATTTCAGGCCCCACTTGAGGCTAGTGACTACACTAGGCCAGGCTTGGAGTCAGCCCTACTTATCCATCAGCTGGTCAGTATCTATTGACTGGGCAGTCCCACCCAGTATAGGACACTCCTCCAGGTGTGGGAATAGGGCAATGAACAAAACAGGTGAATCTTAAGGTGTTTCCATGTCAGGGGAAGGACACAGCAAATGGGCAAAAATGTTCAGTAATGAGATAACTTCAGATGCTGATATTTGCCCTTGGAGGGTCACTAGAGAAGTGACTAGGGAAGGGTGACAGAGAGAGGGTGGGAGTCCTGTTCAGGCGGAAGCAGAAAAACCCCAGGCTCCCACTCCAGTAGTGCCTGGGAGAATGTGGAAAGGCAAGCCGGGATTTCTGGGTCATTACCATGAGGAAAGGAATAAATGTGTGTTCTCTCTCAGTGGCTCCTCTTGACACCTGGGTAAATGGCTGTTTACACAGGCACATCACCCAGCCGCTCCCTGCAAGGTAAACAGCAGCTTCCTGCCTCCCTTGCTAGCACAGATTGGGGCCCTGGAACACCGTGTACCCGGGGAATCGAGGAGGTATCCTCCATTCATATTTTTGTTAATTCATTCAAGCAAGATTTATCAAAAAGCCTCCTAAGTACCAGGTTCCATGGTGGATACTTGGCATGTAGTCAGGAACAAGAGAGGTGATGTGGCTCCCCCTGGTCTCTGTCCACTCCACTTAGAATCCAGACTTGTTTAATCTAGAAGTGCCTCAGAGTCCCCAGGCCATCTCTCTTGTGGTACAGATGAGAACATCAAAATCTGAAGAAGAGGGCTTCCTTTGGTGGTTAAGAATTCACCCGCCAATGCCAGGGACCCAGGTTCAATCCCTGGTCTGGGACGATACCACACATCTTGGGGCAAATAAATCTGTATGTTGCATCTACTGAAGTCTGTGCACCATGGAGCCTGTTCTCCACACCAAGAGGAGTCACAGCAGTGAGAAGCCACTCGCCACAACTAGAGGGTAGCCCCTGCTCACTGCAACTAGAGAAAGCCTGAGTGTAGCAACAGCCAGCACAGCCAGAAATAAATAAACAAACCTTAAAAAAAAAAAAAATCCGAAGAGGAGAAATGACTTGTCCAAGATGCTGAGTTGAGTCTTTGTAGGTTTCAAGTTAGTCCTGTCTAAAACTCTTTTGTCAAGTCTGTTTGTGTTGCCAACTCCTTCTGAGGTTATCTTGGATATCTGAACAGGGCTGCTCCTTTACCAGACTATCATGACTTAGGGAAAGTTGAAATGAGGGAGGCCTCCAAGTGCACTGGAATGCAACCCAGCTCTGACACCCTAAGTTACCAACCACAAGGGCTGCCTGGACTGGCTGAATTTGTCTTATGTTTGTATACCCTTTCTCCAGGTGAGGTGTCCCAGTTTCAGTTTCCCATGTTGAAATTTAGCAGACTGTAGTTCGGATAAGCCTACATCAATCACATTGAACTATAATTTCCATTTCCATAATATTGTTTATTTTCCATTGTTTCCTTCATCTATTAAATCAGCAGGTGTTTACTGAACACTCACTATGTGCCAGGCATAAGCCAAGATAGATAATGTGCTCAGTTGTGTCCAACTCTTTGCGACCATGTGGATTGTAGCCTGCCAGGCTCCTCTGGTCATGGGATGCTCCAGGCAAGAGTATTGGAGTGGATAGCCATTTCCTCCTCCAGGGGACCTTCCTGACCCAGGGATAGAACCTACATCTCCTGCATTGCAGGTGGATTCTTTATAGCTGAGCCATTTGGGTAAGCCCCAACATAAGCCAAAGATACCCCTGCACTGATGTGACCCTTGGAGTCTAGTCTGGGAGGTAAACATTTGTCAAATAATTACACATATAAATATAAATCTACTACTGTAATAGATGCTTGTGTTATTTCATGGTCTCTAAGAAGCAGATGCTAAGACAGGACTGAACATGAAAGATATTTATTTGTGAGCAAGGCTAGAGAGGGGCACAGAGAGCCTGGGAGGGCCATTAAGCAGTAAAGTAGCTCTGGGAAGGAGAGAGAGGGGTAGTCTCAGGCTGCAGAGTTGTTTTAAGGAAGACTTTGTTGTTCAGTTGCTCAGTAATGTCCAACTCTTTGCAACCCCATGGACTATAGCCCATCAGGCTCCCCTGTCCTTCACTATCTCCCAGAGTTTAGGCAAGGCCAAGTGGCACTCAGAGTCTCAAGTTCTCAAGAGCGGACCTGCCTTTGTATTCTTGTTGTGCTTAGTCATAGCCTAGAAGTGGCCTGTGGGAAGGGCAGCCTCAGCAGAGGGGTGGTGGTGGGAGATTCATAGTCAGGAGTTTGAGATGTCAGTCAATTACGATCCCCTGGAAAAGGGAAAGGCTACCCACTCCAATATTCTGGCCTGGAGAATTCCATGGACTGTATAGTCCATGGGGTCGCAAAGAGTAGGACACGATTGAACGACTTGCACTTTCACCTTCAGTAAGAGAGGATGTGAACAGCTGACTCACTGGAAAAGTCCCTGATGCTGGGAAAGACTGAGGGCAGAAGGAGACGAGGGCATTAGAGAATGAGATGACTGGATGGCATCACCGATGAAGTGGACATGAACTTGGGCAAACTTCGGGAAATGGTGAGGGGTAAGGAGGCCTGGCATGCTGCACTCCATGGGATCACAAAGAGTCAGATAAGATTGGGCACCTGAACCATGACAACAGTGAGAGATATATAAGATATAAGAAGTGCATGTTTGTGACCGCCCAAGGAGGGAAATATGGTCATAACAGAGGCTACATTAGAGGAACCTGATCTGGTCTAGGAGGCTGGGGATTCCCTGAACAAATTACCTCTGTGTTGAGTCAAGAGGTGAAAGTTCAGTGTTGCAGGAAGAAGGAACAGTGAGTACAAGGGCCCTGTGGCAGAAAGGATAAGCTGTTCAAGAAACCAAAAGAAGGTGGCTTAGTGAAGCATGGAATGTCAGACTGGAGAAGTGGGAGTGGCAGAGGAGGCCACAAGGGGCTTTCAGCAAAGAACTATTTTGAACATGCATCTCAAACTTATCGTGAAAGACATGTGTAGAAGATGGAACACTCTGTGTGTGCCTCTGGTTTTCCAGCTGAATTAACTGCAGCATGACCGGTGAGAACGGAACATTGGAGAGACCAGGGCTTTGATGTCATACACTTCTGTTAGGGTCAAAGGAGCAGTTACAAACTGGCGGCCTCCGTGACAAACACAACTTAAGGGTGTGTTTACTTTGGCTCAGGCAGTAGTGTAAACCTGTAAACATTTTGTTGCTCCCATTGAAAGCTCAGGTCATTCTACACAAAAATCTGAATGAGCAGTCTCTCTTTAAAAAAAATCAGATGTAGCAAAACTAGGCCCACATTCTTGCCTGAAAACAATTGTCAGGAAAAGAATAGAGGCTGTCTTCTTCAGACAGGGCCTATCACATGGCAGTGGATCAATAAACATTTACTGAGTGAGTGAATAAACGAATGAAAATAGAGAGACACATAGGTCACCAGGGCCTGGGGTAAAGGAATCTCTCCCTCTAGGCCCAAAGGAGAATGTGATTTAAGAACCGGTCCAGGGTGTGCTAGTAAATGAGTAACAACCAACTCTTTGGGGAAAAATAAAAGAGCAACGATTTGTAATGTTTGCCCAGTTTTGTGCTCTGAATATTTCCACCACGGCCGATTTCAAGCCACTGACAGGATGTCACTCATTGTGAATTTGAACATGAGCATTGAGATGGCCCAAGCACACCACTCCTGCCTGTGAAGCTAGAATTTACTAAAATACTGACCTTCTAGAGCAGTGCTGCAGAAGCTCATGCACATAACAGGTGCTCAACAAATGTTTGTTAAGCCAGCAACTGAATAGGTTGAAGCTCATAGATGGACCATCAGTGGGAACTAGGGATCAAGAAGGGGGGATAAAGACTTGGGGTGCTGACCCCAGGACCATGAGTTGGGGGCATGTTGTCATTCTTTTGACTGTTAATTAACCTTTGAGATTTTCAGATCTCTCATCAGTCAAATGAAGGGGAAAGGTTGGGATGATCTCCCTAAATCCTCTTAAAACTCCATGATGCAAATTGGTGATTTTCAGCCATTATTAAAAAGCATAATTATCTTCTCAAATAAAATATCACAAATCTGATAAAAAAAAAAAGAGCAATACGTCTGCTGGGAGCCCTGATCCTCTAACTAGTTTGTTTCCCCTGAAGTCCTCCATAATGGTCCAGCAGACTGGTGACCTCCAATGAACCCCAGCTCCCTGTATCCACACCCCCATGATGTCTCTTCTCCTTGAATCAGTGTGGAGCCCATGACCTGGTCCAACCAATAGAAGATAGTGTGACTGAATACTCTGTCTCATCCGACTCTTTGCAACCCCATGGACTGTAGCCCACCAGGTTCCTCTGTCCATGGGATTCTCCAGGCAAGAATACTGGAGTGGGTTGCCATTGCCTCCTCCAGGGAACCTTCCCAACCCAGGGATCAAAGCTGTGTCTCCTATGGCTCCTGCATTGGCAGGTAGATTCTTTACCACTGAGCCACCTGGGAAGCCCTATAAAAGGCAGAGAGGTAAAGGTAAGCAGTTTCTGGCCTAACTCTAAGAAGGCCTGGAAGATTCCAGAACCCTGTTGCTTAGTTGCTTCAGTCATGTCTGACTCTGTGTGACCCTATGGACTGTAGCTGCCAGGTTTCTATGTCCATGGGGATTCTCCAGGCAAGAATACTGGAGTGGGTTGCCATGCCCTCCTCCAGGGGATCTTCCCAACCCAGGGATCAAACCCAGGTCTGCTGCATTCTAAGCAGATTCTTAACCATCTGAGCCATCAGAAAAGCCCAAGGATACTGTAGTCAGTAGCCTATCCCTTCTCCAGGGGATCTTCCTGACCCAGGAATTGGACCGGGCCAGAACCCTGAGCCACTCCGTAACAAGTCCAGTTACCCTGTTGGGGAGCCCACATAGAGAGGCCGTGGAGGGCTCATGGGGAAAGAGAGAGGCCTCGAGACTTAATGGGGTGACAGCAAGACACCCAGGCATCCCAGTGTGCCAACCCCAAGTCCACTTGCCAACTGAACACATTTCTGTGAATGACCAGAGACAGCACCAGGGGAAATGCTCAACCAAGCCCAGTTCAGATCGCAGAGTTGTGGGCAAAGAAAACAGCTGTTGTTTCAAGGTTTTATTGTTATAGTTTAGATTATGTTAAAGACCCATGATTACCTGAACAGCCGTCAACGCAAAAGTGATCCATATCATGGAGAACTTCACAGTTATTAAAAGGAGAAGGCCGGTATAGGTTTATTGGTGTGAAATGATCACCAAGATTTGCTCTCACTTGAGTTTGGGATTGACATGTACACACTGCTGTTTAAAATGAATTACCAAGAAAGACCTACTGTAGAGCACAAGGAACTCTGCTCCATATTATGTAACAACCTAACTGGGGAAAGAATTTGAAAAAAGAATAGATACATGTATATGTACAACTGACTCACTTTGTTGTACAACCGAAATTAACACAATATTGCTAATCAATTGCACTCCAGTATAAAAGAAAAAGTTTTAAAAAAAAAGATCTACTCTTACATGAGACAGCAATAATCAGAAGAGTCTGAAGAGTACAGGGCAGGTTTCTACCAGTCCTCTAGAGACATAAGCATGTCTGCCTGTGCAAGGATGTGGGTGTTGTATGTATAGTGTCTGTGTGACTGTTAAGGCGTACAGTATTTCTGGAAAGATGTTTGTAACAGAATGATAGACTTAGGTTGGGGAGGGGGCTTACTTTCATTATCTATCATTTTGCACATATTTTTTTTTACCATGTTCCCATTTATTACCCATTCAAATGACAGAAATAACATTTTGACAACAACAAAGCAAGTAAAGCAAACTCTACTAATATAATGTTGCAGATGACAAGATACCACACTATGGTAACAGGCTATTAAGCTAACCTTGATGATTCAGGTCTTTGACTAAATGTTACCCAGAAATGGTATGCAGAAATAGAGGAAATAATTAAAAACTCATCTGGTCAACAGATACCTGTCACTCTTTCCATCAGACTGGGAGCCGCTCACGAGGAGGGGGCTCTTATCATGGGAAAAGTCTCAAGTTCTCTAGTGCCTTAGGGTCAGTTTTCCAAGAAGCAGATGCAGAGTCAAGGGTTTTAGAAGTCATTTATTCAGGAGGTGATACTGAGAAGCACCAAAACAGGAGCAGGGAAATGAAACAAGAAAGGAAGTAAAGTCAATAAGGCACGTGCCAATGGTTGGCGTTGTGGGTAACTGGGGTTCAGTTCCCCTGGGGACCTCTGAGAGACAGAGTAGAACTTGCTGAGTTGTCCCACCCAAAGAGGAAGGAATATGAGTTATTGATCCTCTGTTCCTGGTGGCATCAATTCTCCCCACCACAAGCTGAGATGCCGGAGAGGGTGCTGGTGACAGGAAGTCATCCACGAGCAGAGGACATGAGTGCCAAGGGTTTAGAGGGCAGGACACTATGGGCATTGGCTAACCCGGAGGCAAAACTTGTGGTAAGAACTTTTGTACCTAGGAAACAGGGAAGGAGAGAGAGCCACACAGGGAAGTGTGTTGCTTGATAACACACTGATTGCTTAGTTTTATTGGATGTCTTCTTTGTTAAAATTTTATTTTATATGTGTGTGTGTGCATGTATATACACACAGAGATATATATGGCCCTCCCACGTGACACCAGTGGTAAAGCACCTGCCTGACAATGCAGAAGACCTGAGTCGTGGGTTCGATCCCCGGGTCGGGAAGATCTCCTGGAGGAAAGCATGGCAACCCACTTCAGTATTCTTTCCTGGAGAATCCCATGAACAGAGAAACCTGGCAGGCTACAGTCCTTGGGGTTGCACAGAATTGGACACAACTGAAGTTGACTTAGCATGTATATATATATTTATATATATATATAAAGTTTTGGGGGATTTTTAGACAACATTTGAAACCACACCTTCATAGCCAATCTTGTTAAAATTGAAAGTTGTACTAAAAATATAAAATGACTTAGGATATTAATGAATAATGTTCAGAAGCATCATTGTCAGCAACTAAAAGGACCTAGAATATTATTAATAACATAAATTATAGTGAGAAAGTATTCTCATGCTATTCATTTGATTTTTATTTAAAAATAAAAACATGTCTTCTTGAAGACCATAGGAAACTGCCTCATCTCTGTCTCATTCTTCTGTGAGGAGGAAGGAAGAAGGAGGTCCAAGCGACTTCAGTTTCTCTGCACTTCTGGGTCAGTAGATGTCCTATTGCAGCTCACACCTCAGGGGCGTAGGCAACCCATGGGGTAGGCCGTGAGAAGTGTGGGTCCTCAGTGAGCCCCTCCATCTATAACATGGGCAGATGTTGTAGGAATCCAGCTTATATGACTGTGGGAGAAATACATGCCCATGCTGGGGCCAGGATGGATTCAGGATGGTGCACAAATGCCTCTGGTCCAGGAGGCCATGTGGGAAACTGGACCAAGTACATTGCATATGTCCTAAGACACGTCATCTTAGAGTGCATTGTACCAAATTATGCTACTATATCAATGGGAAATTTCCTTAAAAGTTGTAAAGGTAGATCCTCAAGACTAGAGACATTATTTCCTGACAGTTATATGGGAGAGATTCTTAAACAACGTCACACATAGGAAAGAATTATTACTAAGATTCAACATCTGTTCTCCAAGAGCAGACCATACTGTATCCACCAATTTCCATTTTTGATAAAATTACTCCACTGCTAAACATTGTTCTAAGCAAGGCTTCTGATCATGTCACTTGCAATACTCATGGATATGCCAAAACACTGGTAGGCTGGCTGTGAGGTTAAAAGGGAATTTGTTGCTGATTTCACCCAACCATTAGTTCAGTTCAGTGGCTCAGTCGTGTCTGACTCTTTGCAACCCCATGAACTGCAACATGCCGGGCTTCCCTGTCCAACACCAACTCCCAGAGCTTGCTCAAATTCATGTCCATTGAGTTGGTGATGCCATCCAACCATCTCATCTTCTGGCATCCCCTTCTCCTCCTGCCTTCAACTTTCCCACCATCAGGGTCTTTTCTAATGAGTCAGTTCTTTGCATCAAGTAGCCAAAGTATCAGTCCTTCAGCATCAGTCCTTCCAATAAATATTCAGGACTGATTTCTTGAAATCAGTCAACCAACCATACTTATATTTAACTTTGAGGATATGCTCTGGAAGAATATCTTCAACATGGAAGATATTCTCTCTAGAGATATGCCATAAGGTTACTGTCTTTACACCTTTTATGTTCAATATTCCTTCTTCAGTGATTCAGATGAAGACATAGCAGGCATACTCACCCAATTTATGGATGGCATATATAAAGGAGGAGGAGTAGTTGGTGTGTTTGATGACAGAATAAGGATTTAAATTGTATTGACAGTTCAGGTTGTTAGGTCAAAATCAACCGTATACAATTTAAGTGTAATAGAATCTTGTTTTTAACATCCAAGAAGTCAACAATGTAAATACAGGGTCAGAGAGCTAGATTGACAGCAATTGAGTAAGAAAAGATCAGAGGGTTTTAATTAACCCAAAGCTCAATATGATCCAACAACAGAACTGCCTTTTCATTTAATGCAATTTTAAGCAGTAATAAAGTATTATTTTCAGTTGAAGGGCAATGATGATCCTAATAGAATCTGTGAGGGGCATATTACATCTGGAGTATTGTTTGCTCAGTTCTGGGTGAAAGAGTGAGCAATTATATACAGCAGGGATTTGCAATGCATGTCACACAAGAAATGGTTATCAGCGCTGGGGACAAATGAGAACAAAATGATAATATTTTCAGGGAATAATAATGACCTCGATCTATTTGAAGAGCGTTCAGGTGTAAAAGGGAGTAAACCTAATCTTTGTTGCTGTATGTTTTAGTCTGCTATTGCCACATTAATGCTGTGGCTTATTACTACATTTATTTACCTCGTAATATCTGCAGGAGAACTGGAGTTTGTCTGATCTGATGTAGGCTTGCCTGGGCTTGGCTTCAGGTCATGGTTTGGGTTCAGTTTTGTTCTCTATATTCCTTTTTCTTTGAGAATCAGTAGGTGCCCTGGGGAATAATTTTTTTCATAGTAATAGAAGAAGCACAAAAAGGCACACAAAAATCAAAGTCTCTTCTGGTATCACGTACACCAATACTCCAATTGCCCAAATCAAACCATCTCAAAGTCAAGGATCAAGAAATTACTATGAGGCCATGGAAAGGAAATTGGATGTATTAGTATTACAAAGTAGTAAAACCAATAATTCAACAGAACCAACCCCCAGACTAATAGGGCAAAACTAAGTTCAGTGGGCTAAAGAACATTGATTTCTGCTATAATGTAATAAAACCCTGAATGATCATTGAAACTGTCCAATGACAGGTGTAAACTAGCAAAACCCTTGTCCCAGGTGAGGTTAGAGTCCAGTGATTCATTTTCTGAGGGCATCATAAATGAAACTCCAGCATCATTTACGAATTCAGACACTGAGGCAACTGGTATTTTTCCACCTCTAACATCCTACTATTCTTGATCCTATTCTACCCCACACCCTTCTTTCCAGACTGCTGTCCTGAGGCTATTTCTCCCCAAGCCATCTGCTGGGAAGTTTATATATGGCTTTTTTGTGTCCCTGAGAGTTTCACATGAGCACCCCTTATCTTCCCAATTGCTTTGGAAGCATTTCAGTGGCACAGACTGGGTCTTAAACTTCTCTTGCCACTGTCTATAGACACTAGCTCAGTGTCAGGCACCAGGTTCTTAGGATGGCACTGAACAACTATCCAACACCCAGCCTGTCCCTAAGCCATCTTTCCAGCTTCGTCTCCTACTTTTCACACACTGTGTTCCAACCAACTTGAGCTACTTGCCCTTCCTCGTACATAGCCTCTGCTTCTCAGGATTTTGCTCACCCAAATACCATTCTCTCTTATCTTCACAGGCCCAGATCCTACCATCTCACCCAGGGAAAGTAATACGCTATATTCTCCAAGATATTCCCACTGATACTCCATCCATAAAGAAGTTTCTTACTATATTGAAGACTCTAAACTTTTCTGTGAAACTTAAGATTTTCATGGGGTAGAAAAGTGGTTCTCAACTCTAACCATATTAGGGTGGTTTGAGAGTATTTGAAACATTCATATCCAGGTCCCATCTCAAAGTAATTTCATATTATTGACCTGTTAAGAGAAACTCCAAGTAACAGTGGTTTCAGTAAAACATACATAAAAACAGTTAACTGACACAGCAAGGGTAGTGGAAGTAAGTGGTTTCAGTATTAGCCCAGTACTTTAATAATGTCACTAAGAACTTAAACTCTTTCTGTCTCTCTGATTTACCATTCAATAAATCAGTAATGTCTTTCCTCATGGTTGCAAGACAGCTGCTGTGGCCCCAGGCATCACATCCTTACACCAGCATATCAAGCAGGAGCAAAGCAAGCATGAGAAAAGTGTTTTTCTCACATCTCTTTTACCAGAGAAAGAGAGCCCAGAAGTTTCCTGCAGTCATTTCCTTACATCTCATTGCCTAGAACTGGGCCACATACCTATACTGGGCCTATTACTGGAAAAAAGAGAATATGTTGTACAGATTGCTTTAGGTCAAGCATAATCCATCATTGTGGTTAGACAGTCCTGAGAAAAATCCAATCTCTGATCTGAAAGTTACAAAGGGATAACGCCAAGTAAGAAGAGCTGCTTCTATCCACAGATGCCCCTGTGGGACACTAAGCTTGCTGAGGGCAGGACCATGTCCATGAAAGCAGAAGCTTTAGGAATCATCAGAGATGCTCCATACCCACTTGCTACAAAACTGAACCTTCTCTTCCAAAGCCACTGTCTTGAATGCTATTTTTACCCGATTGTAAGGCAGGCAGTCGTGTGCCCCACTTATTTTGACTTCTGAGAATGTTCATTTCCCTAGGATCTCCAAATAGAAGTCAGGTTTGCACTGAGGGCTGCAGAGCTCTCGTATGGAAAGCATATATATGTACTAATGATTTAGGTTCCTAGACAAAAGTGTATCTATGAAGGAAGCATGGATTAAGCATAACAAGGCTGTAGGATTTTGTATGTCCTCTTATCACCTCCCTGCCATGAGGCAGGATGGGGGGTAAATGTGTCAGGCAAACCTTGGATCAAATACAAGCTCCAACATTTACTGCCTATGCGACCTTGGGCAAAATATTTAACCTCTCTGAGCCTCAGTGTCCTTGCATGTAAAACATGAATGAATGCTTTCCCAGGGATGCTCAGTGGAGCAACACTGGTAAAATCTGCAATAATAGTAACTATCACTATGAGTGCCCATTCCATGGCTGGCCCTCTTCTAGGTATTTTACATACACTATTATTTTTAATTGTCACTGAAGCATAATGAGGTAGGGGCTTGTATTGCTCCTGCAGCTCAGAAAAGTTAAGGAACTTACCCAAAGTCACAGAGTTCATGGATGAGGGTTGAACCCAGATATTAGACTTCAAAGGCAGTTCTAGAACATATCAACTGCTTAGTATTTCTTGGTTTCCTTTTCTCTTTTTCTCCATTTATTTGATATGCTTTGCTGTGCTAAGGCTCTTCGGTCATGTCCGATTCTGTGACACTGTGGGCCACAGCCCACCGGGCTCCTCTGTCCATGGGATTCTCCAGGCGAGAATACTGGAGTGGGTTGCCACACCCTCCCCCAGGGGATCTTCCCGAGGCAGGGATCCAATCCATGTTTCGTGTCTCCTGCTTTGGCAGGCAGGTTCTTTACCACTAGTGCCACCTGGAAACATCCCTGCCTTAATTCTGTAATGCATCATTCTCTTTTTCTCTCTGCTTGGTTCTCAGGTAAATAGTTAGCATTTTTTAAATGCCTGTATATTAAATGCCTTGTTAATATACAATTCTTTTAAACTGCCTGCCTTATTTGAATTAGAGGGGGAGTGGATGGGGAGGCAAAGAGAAAGACCTATGAACTCCAATAGCCTTTGTAGCTTTTATTTGCTGTTTTCACTTCAGAATGCTGTGTCCCTCCGTGATGCCCTCCTCTCGCTCACCCTTTTCCTGGAGGATGCCAGTCTGGTTTCACTCCCCTTTGAAAATACCCACGGCTCTGTGTGCCCCGGATCACTTCAGCTGTGTTGCACTGGGCCTCACTAATGGCACCATAACCCTTTCATCAGAAGGTGTCCAAAATGGCCCAGCAGACTTTTGTACAGGGCCAGAGTCACCGCATTCATCAAAGATGTCGCGCACTATTCTATCGAATACGTTCCTTTTCTTTATTCAGGAAGGACTGGTGTGAGCTTTCATTCTACCTCTTGCGAACCAGGAGCTTATTTTCCCCTAAGTCTCATGGCTGCTGTTTTCCACCCTCTGCCAGTTTTCATTTCTGCATGACATCAGTGGACCAGGGTACCCCCACTCAGGACCAGGACTTGGGTTAATCAACACTTGACATTCTCCCCAGGGGCTGCTCTGCATAGATTTCAAATAACCTGTTGCTTTCCTATCTACCATCTTTCCTCCATAAGTACAGTGGAGCCACCACTCTCTTTGCTGCGTGTGTAGCCTCACCTGTTATCATGAGAGAGCCATTCTTATTGCAAGGACTGATTCCCATTGTAGGCAATTTAGCCTGACTCTGTCGCGGCCATAGAACACGCTTTCGAAAATTTAAAAGAATAATATAATTTAAAAAAAAAAAACCGATGTGACCTTTTTTCTTGAAATATGAACATGGCACAAAAACTTGAGAGGAGACAGCCTGAAAATAGGTTAATTGCAGTTTGACTGTATCTAACAAGAGCTCTCATGGATGGAGCCCATAAGAATGTCAGGCATTCTCCAAATATGTTCTATGCATCACATCCTTTAATCTATATCACAAGTCTCAGAGGAATATATTATTAGCACCCCCAGATCCACAGAGAAAATGAAGGTTGAAAAGGCTTCAGTCATTTGCCCAAGACCCCTGGAGAAAAGAATGGCAATCTACTCCAGTATTCTTGCCTGGAGAATCCCATGGACAGAGGAGCCTGATGGGCTACCGTCCATGGGGTCCAAGGAGTTGGACGCGACTGAGCAACTAACACATACACACACGTGCGGCTAGTGAGCCTCAAAGGAGGGATCTGAATGCAGGCCTTGGCTGATTTCTGAGGCCATGAGCTTAGCTACTGCTAGCGAGGATCCCTTGCTTTTACTCTGTGTACCAACTCTCCTGTGTTTCCGTATTTGCCTTCTGGTTAATGTTTAGTCTCTCTTTTCTAGTACACCGAGTCAAGGGTGTGGCATGGCCTTTCTGCTTCCTGAATAAATGTTCGTTACTCAGCTTAAACCAGCCCTACTCCCTTCCAGAGAAACATTAAAAGTGACAGCCCTAAGCTGAATGGAGAATCAGTGCACCATGAGCTATCATGTAGGATTTATTTTTCTTTTTTAGTGGCAACTTGACCCAGACATTATCTTGCCTCTAGACAATCCCAGAGGGCCTGGAGGATACCCCCAAAACACCCAGGAGAGGTCACTGGGAAGGCGGGGATTAAGGAAGACCCCAACACAAGATTATTGGTGGAGAGGACAGCACTGTGGACAGTTTTTATTTTCTATTGCAGAATCAGTGGGGTGGAGGGAATGTGGGCTTTGGGATCAGTTCCAGGCCTGCGGGATGATCTTGGGCACTATTGTGAGCATTTTGGGGCCCTCCTCGGCTTCCTTGGTGGTGAAATGGAGCCGGCCATATGCTTGTTTCAAAGCATCTGTGGATTTATGAGATTTTGTCTATAAAGTACCCAGCACATACCCGGCACATTGCAGATGCTCCCAAAACCGAAGCAATAATTCTTCTGAGTAGAGAAGGAAATGGCAACCCACTCTAGTATTCTTGCCTGGAGAATCCCATGGACAGAGGAGCCTGGCGAGCTACAGTCCATGGGGCCACCAAGAGTTGGATCCAACTTAGCAATTAAACAACAATTCTGAGAGGCTCAGCTTTGCTCACGCTGAAGTCCTAAGTGATCCTGGGTTCAAACTCAGCCTCATCTCTAAGCCCCTGAGTGAATCTGGGGTTGTTCATCCCATTGCTGACTCAGTATCCTGCTTGGAAAGTAGATCTCCTTGTCCACTCTGCCTTTTATGGATTTTGACAAGGGTCACTGAGGAGTCCATGAAGCAATTTGAAAATTTAAAATACTGTTATTCATTCTTTTGTTTGCATAGTAAAAAGAAAGGAAGAAAGAGAGAGGGGAAAAGGAGGAAAAATCGATGTTTCCAGATTTGCAAAGGGACCAAGATTGGTGTTTGGTAGTTTTTGATCTCTTCTTTCCCTGTCCCTTTTGTCCTCTCTTATAAAAGGGCTGGAGGGATGTATTAGAGCTTCCCCCATCCAGAGAGAGGGGGCTTCCTAGGTGACTCACTGGTAAAAAATCTGCCTGCCAATGCAGGAGACATAGGTTCGATCACTGTGTTGGGAAGATCCCATGGAGGAGGAAATGGCAACCCACTCCAGTGTTCTTGCCTGGAAAATTCTCTGGACAGAGGAGCCTGGTGGGCTATAGCCTATGGGATCACAAAGAACTGGACAGGACTGAGTGACTGAGCACACACACACACCCAGAGAGAGAGAAGAACTGACACACATACACACACACACACACCCTTCCAATTACCCTTTAAATTAGGTCACCAGACAACTACCTACTCTGCTTTTATGCCAGTTGAGCTCACTGTCTCAGTTTCCTCATTTACTAAAATGTGTTTAGTGAGAGCTACCCACATCATCACAGGAGCCTAATTGATCAAGTGACGGGAAACATTAGGCAGTGTTCAAATCAAAGTGGAGAGACTTCCTGGTGGGAAAGGAGCACTGGGCCAGGAGTGAGCAAGCCTGAGTTAAAACTTGGGTGTTGACAATCAGCAGCTTTGTGACTTTGGGCAAGTCACTTCCCCTCTCTGGGCTTTGGCTTCCTTATCTCTCAATGAGCAGAGCAGAACCTGATGGCTGTGCTTCTCTGGCTTGGAGAACGTATGATCCCAAGGTCAGGATACCTTGAAAATGGTGCATCCAGGGCACCTCATTTCTGCCTGATCTAAGATCCATCTCAAGTTATTTCTGGTCTTTTGTTTTCAATCTTCCCTCACAGTAAAAGCACAGCCATGTAAACTTATCTGCGTGCATTTTTCATTTCATCTGAGGTCCCTTTGGGGTTCTATCTTTCCACAGACTCATATAAACCCAGAAGGTGGTCGTTGTTTAGTTGCTCGATCATGTCTGACTCTGCAACCCTGTGGACTATAGCCCACTAGGCTCCTCTGTCTCTGTCCACAAGATTCTCTAGGCAAGAATACTGGAGCAGGTTGCCATGTCCTCCTCCAGGGGAACTTCCTAACCCAGGGTTCGAACCCAGGCCTCCTGCATGCATCTGGTGCATTGACAGGTGGGTTCTTTACCACTGAGCCACCAGGGAAGGCCGGAAGGAGGAAACGGAGGAGGAGGGTGGCATAAAACAGAGTGAGCAGGGGCTCTGGTGGGGTGTACATGCCCCACCTAGAAGTGACAGCAGAACTCAGCAGCGACAGACAGTTGGCACATATGAGCAGAGGTCTAGGGTGGCCAAATCTGACTTTTCAAGGAATGACAATGATCTTGAATTATATTGAAATCTACTATTTAAAAATAAATTGTATAAAAATAAAAACATTTAAAAAGATTAAACTAAGCATAGGTGTGATTGAGTGAGTGAAAGTCACTCAGTTGTGTCCGACTCTTTGCGACCCCTTGGACTACACAGTCCATAGAATTCTCCAGACCAGAATACTGGAGTGGGGAGCCATTCCCTTCTCCAGGGGAAGCATAGGTAACTGACTCTTTTTTTAAAAGGCTCAAAAATAACTGTAAGTGGCATAAGAAAATTTTCCTTGTTTTTTCAAAAGGGCTAAAAAACCATAAAGCAGTTCACTTGGCCCGTGCTGCAGACTATGAGCTGCAAGCTAGAGCAGAGGAGGGATGTTTGGCTGGTGGGCAATGGAAGGAATGGGCTCGGACCTCATACCTCCGATCAGCATCCTTCGTTTTTTGCTAGTTACAACTAGGTCTCCTGATTTCATGGGCAGGGCTTGCTCGACCACATGGACTTCCTTTTCTGGAAAGGATTCTGCAGGAGCGAGAGACGCGAAAGAGAAAGGGTAGAAGGAGCCAGTGAAGAAGAGAGGAAGCCCCTGACTGGCGCCCCCTAGCGAGGGTTCCGCATGCCCTTCAGAGGAGCCGAAGCGGGTACCCCTTCTTCCCGCCTGCTCTAGCCCCCTAGAATGGCCGTGCTCCCAGGGCAGGTTTGGCTGTTGCCCCCATGCACGGAGAAGAAAGCACTCAAGTCCGCCTTGTGGGGCGTGGTCCTGTGTGGTGTGTTTGGTCTTAAGGACTGACCAAGATTTTTCCGAAGTGGTGTAGGCGCGGCTTCTGACAGATTTGCAGGGTTGACTCCATTCTGGGAAACCTGCCACTGCGCCAGGTGAAGGGGAAGTAGATTGTAAAACACTCTGGGTATCGTCACAGGTTATTCAAAAGAAACAGCAACCACCAGAGCTGATTGTGCCACGTTCCTGATAGGAAGCAGAGTGGGGGAGGGGGGTCTTTGATGTTCTTAATGACCCTCTTTTCTGGCCTGACCTTTGACCCACCTGCTCTCTCTGGGTCAGATCAGGGGATGTAACTTGCTTTCTTCCTCTCCTTCATCCCTGGCCCGCTCTCTCCGGTGTGGGAGTGGGGGGTGGGGGTGGGGGTGGGCCAGGTAGGAGAGTCAGTGTCTTGAAATCACAGCTTTGGTGTCTGGTGGGCAGGTCTTTCTGTCTGAAACCTGAGTCTTCCACTCACCAGGTGCGTGAATTAATCTCTCTGAACCTTGCCGTCCCTAGCTCCAAAATGGGAATGAGAAAATTAAAACAACGAATGTAAAGCAGTTCCCTTAGGATGAGACAGCTGGTATAGATACCCTCCCCGCTTTCTTATGCCTCAGTGAGACAGCTCTGTGTGCATGTTCTGTGCTGGATCCCCAAGTTCCCCCCAGAGCATTGAGCCCCAGTTGCAAACTAGCTTGATGACATGTCATTTGTTGGCTATCTTCTGACCTTGCCCCATTCCCTCCTTCCTCTCCTGGTGTTTACTGGGGTCATCTCCACATAAGTTATGTGCACTTGAATTTTTGTCTTAGGAACCATATTTTGGCAGATACAAACTGAGGAGTCTCACTGACTATCCCAAAGTGCTATGATGTTTGTATAAGCCGCAGGTGGCAGAAACCCACAGTCGGGATCTGGAGAGATGATCTTTGCTGTGGTTTTCCCTCGGTCTGAAACTGCTGTAAGCCTGAAGACCTGGTACCTGAGCTCCACAAATCTACCCTCAGGTGCCTTTTTGGGAGCAGGCTTCCTTAGAGACGTCCCCAGAGGCAGGGAGCCACGGGTGGGCTGATGCAAGAAGCTGAGATCGTGTCACTAGGCTGGGATCACATGCCAGCCGTGGGCTTCTCAATTCAAACACAGCCTCTATGAACAAGAGGAAGCACACTCCAGCCAGACAAATTGGAGTTCTCTCTTCATTCTTTTTTTTAAAAAACAAGGTAAAATATAAAATAGTTATGTCTCTGGGCCCTCTTTCTTATAAAAAAAAAAAAAAAAAGAAGAATTAGAACAGGAAACCCAGCTGAGAAGAGTCTATCTCATGACAGTGAGATTGAAAGATGCATTCCCTAAACAAAAAGGGAGGCAGTGAGGACCTCCCTGCTGGCCCAGTGGTTAAGACTCCATGCTGCTGATGCAGAGGGTATAGGTTCCATCCCTGGGCAGGGAACTAAGATCCCACATGCCGTGCAGCATGGCCAAAAGATTTTTTTTTTTTTTTTAAGAAAAGGAGACAGGGAAAAAGTAAAACTCAGTAGAGCTACTTCTCCGCTGGGTAACTGGTGTGTAAACAAGTCAAGTTCTAGCTCAATTTTCTGTGAAAAATGAAAACAGAGGAGAGAAAAACAAGATACTCAGAACCAGCTCTGACACTCAAGTGTTCACTGGAGAAAATTAACACATTTACGAGACAAATCTGCCTCCTGTTCAAAGTTGCCTGATCCACGTTGTTTAGTTGTTGAGCCATGTCTGACTCTTGGCAACCCCATAGACTGCAGCATGCCAGGCTTCCCTGGCTGTTCACTATCTCCCAGAGTTTGCTCAAACTCATGTCCATTGAGTTAATGATGCCATCCAACCATCTCATACTCTATCGCCCCCTTCTCCTCCTGCCTGATCCAAAGGAACATGGAGTTTGTAGGAACACGCTCCACCACACTGACAGATCATTTGAAAATCTAACAGGAGGCTAGAGTGTGGGTGCCCAGGCCTCAGAAAGAGCAGAGATGAAAGGACAAGGCTTTACTTCAAATAAATTAGACTTTTTGCAAAAAAAATCAGGGCCTGGGCAGTGTAGAGGAGGACAAAGGACACTCAGAATCTCTTCCGCAGGCTCTTCCAAAACAGTCATTTTCAACCACTCACAGGTGGTTTTCCTCCCAAAACAAATATTTACAGAGTTACGAAAATTCAACATAAGTTACCTGGGCATGAGGTTCCCCAACTTGTGCTGAAGATCTCAGGCCTGGAATCATTAAGCAGAACCTCGTGAGTTTCCACTATGGGACAAGGAAACCCTTGGACCAAAAAGAATTGGTTCCCAGAGTGTGTTCATAAGGATAAGGGCTGCATCTTTTCAAGAAAGTGTTTGCAATTCCAAGAGAAGAAAGGATTTTAGACAAAGGTGATGCCAGTGGCTTTTTCCTCATCTGCCAACCTTGGCAGATTCTGCCCTCAAAGAGCTCACGACCACTTTGCAAATCAATCCATTATGATCATCAGATCAGCAAGAACACAAAGTGTGGAGCTGGCTGTTGCTCTGACCACCTTGAATAATATCTCATTTGGTTGTTTGCGGGAAAGGCCTTCGCTTGCTTTTCCCGAATGTCCCAGGGACGTGAATGGATCTCAAGATAAAGAGATGCAGCTCGGGCAGGGCTGCTGTCCACACTCCCCATTTCTCCTTTTGCCTTCTTCGGTGGTTCTGGAGAACCAGACAAGACAAGAAATTTAATGTGGCTGTGGAAGGAGGGATGAAAGGAAAGAGAAAGAGGAAAGGAGGGAAGAAGGGAGGGAGAGACAGAGAAGGAAGATGGGGAAAAAAGGAAGAGAAAGAAGAAGGAAAAATGACAGAAAAGCCTGGAGAGGGATGGAGGAAGGAACAGGAAGGAAGGGAATGAAGAAAGGAAGGAGGGAGAGGCAGAAAGAGAGAAACGCTTGAGAGAGAGAGAGACAGAGAGATAGACAAAGAGATAGAGAGGCAGAGAGAGACAGGGCTAGCTCTGCGGCTGTCAGATCCTCACTGGTTTACACCGAGGAGCCAGATAGCCTCTCAGTGAAAAGCTGAGATTAAGCTCACAACATAATTTCCATTATGTTAATGTTGCTTTAAAATATATTGCACAGAGTGCTGCAACAATCAAATTATCAATTATAATGTCTACTCAGAGTAGAAAAGTGTTGCAAACAGTGGGCTGATTACTGCTTCAGTACATCCAATCTGCATACTCATTGTTCAGAACAGGGAAAACAAATTATCTTGTGTTGGCCCCAGTTCAAATTTAATTAAATGAGTGCAAAGCAATTATAATAAAGTACAATAGTGTAGTAATGAAAGGAAAATAACTCATTAACCTATTAATCTTTATTTATGTTCCTCTCAAATAACTATGTAATTTCTTTATCACCGCATCCCATAAGAAAAAGTAGGGTCTCACTGCTTGTGGCCTGGTTAACAGGTTCTATTTGCCAAAGATGCCTTTGCATGGACAATTCAGACCAACTTTCCTTAGCTTGGGGGCCACCCCTCGACCCTCCTGTCAAGCTCCCCACCCACAGGAACATGTATGTGGTTTAGATCGAACCCTCCCTGTTCACATTTTCCTGACACTTGTCAGTTGCCCAAGATAAATTTCTGTAGAAGCTGAGATGTGCTTACCGCAACATAAGGGGAAGAGGCTTCTTACATATTTGCTGTGTAAGGCACTGCAGAGCCAGAGACAGGACAGGATCCCTTAGGATACAGCCCAGTCCTTTCAGCCTGAGAAGGCTCTCAGAGCTCATACTTCACAGCACTCTCCGGGAGACAATGGTTTTCACATGTATGATCTCACGTGAGCCTCACAACCACACCTGGAGGTGGTATGATTATTATCGCCTGCTTTGTCGACAAGCCCTGGAGTTTTGTACCTTTTCATGCTTAAAAAAAAAAAATTATTTATTGGCTGTTCTGGGTCTTCATTGCTGCAAGCAGGCTTTCTCTAGTGGCAAGCAGGGGACAGTCTTTGTTGCATTGCTCCGGCTTCTCGTTGCAGTGGTTTCTCTTGTGGCAGAGACCAGGCTCTAGGGCGTGTGGGCTTCAGTAGCTGTGGTGCACTGGCTTACTTACTCCACAACATGTGGAATCTTCCCAGACCAGAGCTCAAACCTGTGGGCCCTCCACTAGCAAGAGGATTCTTACCCACTGAACCATCAGAGAAGTCCCCAGGACACGAGTTTTGGAATAAGAAAATGTTTTGCCCAAACCTTGAAGTTCACCCATAACAGATCCAGGATTCTAAGTTAGAATAAGCACCCCTAAATCTTCGTTTCTTTACCCTGGGCCTTCACTATGTGGTCCAGGGACCAGTATCCTTGGCATCATCTCAGAGCTTGTCAGAAGTACAGAATCTCGGGCCCCACCTTAGACCTAAAGCATCAGAATCTACATCTGACAAGATCCCCTGGTGATTCAGATACGCGAAGAAGTGTGAGGAGTGTTGGCAGGCACTGCTGTGTACCAGGGTGCCATTCCTGGAGAGAGAAGCAAATCTCTCATAACAACTACTGTATCCTCTGGTTGGCCTTGTGGACTCCCTCCACTCATCTTCATGCAACTCTGTTCCCCAGGAGACTGATCTCTATGAACCCTTTATACCAGCCCCCTGACTGTGCACCTTCCGAGTGGATAAGGCCATATGACGGCGTGGAAGGCAGGAGGAGATGGTGGTGCCTGTGCCCCGCGTCCATCTGCAGGGTTGCCATGCGCTGATTAATCTCTGCTCAGAAAGTCACAGCTCCTGTCAGGGAACTGAAATCAGCAAATCAAGCCAAGACTAGGCTAGCCAAGTGTGGTGGCTAGGGTGCAAAATTTATGGAAGTACTGACTCTTAAGACCCTCGCCTTGTCCTAGCACTGATGTACCTTTTTTTTTCTGTCAAGTGCCAGAGAGTAAATGCTTTAGACACTGCAGATCATCCAGTCTCTGATGCAGCTACTGAATTACGCCTTTGAAATATGACAGCAGAGCCACAGACAGTAGTAAGCAAATGGGCCCCTGCGTGTGTGATCAGCTGTGTCCGACTCTTTGCGACCTCATCGATGGTAGCCCACCAGGTTCCTCTCTCCATGGGATTTTTCAGGCAAGAGTACTGGGATGGGTTACCATTTCCTTCTCCAGGGGATCGTCCAGACCCAAGGCTCAAACTCGCGTCTCTTGTGCCTCCTGCGTTGCAAGTGGATTCTTTACTGCTGAGCCACCGGGGAAGCCCAAACCAAATGGGCTCAACTATGGTTAAATAAAACTTTATTTTCATAAACAGGTAGCAAGTCAGATCTGGACCACGGACCATGTCTCCCATAGAGCCAACCCCTGCTCTACTTGAGATAGTTCCCCATGTCTGCTAACTCTAGGGTACAACACTGTCCCTTATGGTTTCCTTTAACCCTGCTCACATCTTTGCAAACAATCCTTTACTAAGCCTCCCTCGAATTATCCAAATTGAGTGTGCCATCTGTTTCCTGCTAGGACCCTAATTGATGCACTTGGCTTTGCGTTTCTCCAACACAGGCTTTAATTGCGAAGTAACAACAACAACAAAATTAACAACAAAAATGGAGCCTATGACCAGTTACCATACAGTGGGGACACAATGCTTTACATGTATTCATCCATCTCAGAACATGATCGAACATTTCACAAAGTTGCAATATGCTCTTAAAGTTGGCTGGAGCTTAAATAAATAATTTTTTTTTCCTTGGGGCCTGGAGTCTCAATCCGGCTGCCCTACTTGTCCTCTTCTAATGGAATGGAGGTCTGTTCTAATTAAACAAGAAAACACATCTTTTCACAAGGGGAGAACGGAGGGCATTGTACTCTGTGCTCAAAGAAAGCGTGCTTTAATAAGAATCCTTTTATAATCCCTGCTTTTATTTGTTGCTTCCCAAAGCTTTTGCTGGTAATAAAAGGATTGTAAAATTGACAAATATAAGCAGGGACAAAGAAGTTTGGGGAGATAATGCCGTGGTGAATGGGGAAGTATTTGAAAGTGTATTGATCCCACAACACGGAGAAGATGATCGTGAAAAGCTGAAGCTGCCATCAGGGTGATAATTCTATTACAAAGTAAAAGTCCCCCCAGGCAGGACCATATATTCCTCATATCATGTAGAGTTATGCTCAGTCATGAGGAGAAAAAAATCATTCAAACTGAGTAGAATTTGGGATCTGAAGATCTGAGCTCAAATCTTGGATACATGGCACTTCTCCTAGCTTTCTGTGTTCGTCTACATAACCAACAAACGGAGACTCGGCAAATGTGCTGCATTCTGTTACGAGTACATTATGGATGTCTGCTGTCATTCTGCACCATCACTGCCACCAGCAGCATCCATTACTGCTCTTGGCAAGAGCCAACAATTGTTGCTTGAGATTCAATCACTCCCCTACTCAACGCCTTCATATTTCTACTGGGGTTTCGTCTGCAGTGCATAGGCGGAGCATGTAGTCAGATCTGGGCTGATCAACGTACTGCATCCTCTGGGCACAAAGACCGATTTGGTTATGGGCACACATGCCCCGGTTAGCCAGTGAGGCTGAAAGCAGTACGTGATCTGATGGGTGGTTCTTTCCCACTGGACTTGAACGTGAGGGCTGGAACTGCTGCATCCATTGCACCAGCCTGGGGACCTGGAGGCTGAAGTCAGCAGAACAGAATGGTGACGCCGTTCAGTTCCCCAGTATAGCTTTGCCTAAAGCTGATCTTAAGGAGATCAACTGGAGAAGAACGTAAGCAAGGTTTCACCCTTCACTGCCACCAAACCCTTTGGAATGAGTCTACAGATTCTCTCATTGAGGTCCCGGAGAGATGGAGACTATTCTACCACATAAATATGGACTGGTCCTGTGACTTTTTTTGGCCAATATAGTGACAGTGGAGGTGGTGGTGTGTACTTTCTCTTTCCCTCAGAATCTGCCCAGGATGCAGCAAAGCTTGGGCTAGCCTACCAAAGGAGGAGGGAGAAGGTAAGGGTGAGCCAAGCATTCCAGTCATCTGCCAGAAGCAGTGCTATCTGCCCCATCCGCAGCGATTACAAATGAATGAGGGAAGGCAATGGAGACCAGAACCATCCAGCTGAGCCCAGCTTACGCTGCTGACCCACAGGTTCTGAGCTAAATAAGGAGCTGGGGTTTGTTATTGTTGTTGTTGTTAATTTTGCAAGCCATACCACACTGCATAGCATGCAGGATCTTAGTTCCTGACCAGGAATTGAAACCACACTCCTTGCAGTGGGATCATGGAATTTTAACCACTGGATTGCCAGAGAAGTCTGAAAGTAGTTGTTTTAACTACTGTATGTTGAAGGAATCTATTACTCATCAATAATTAACTCACATACAGAGCTACACCCCTCGATTTTTCACTTATAGGAACCAATAGTTGAACTATTTTGTTTGAGAAGGACTGGGTTTTCCTAATATAATAAACACGTGCCTTCATTCTCCAGCCAGATAGGGATCCTATGTCTGATATGGAGCCAAGGTTTGTCTGATTGGGATCCAAGGGTGAGTGAGTAATCAATAAATTTTAATGCTTGCATAATATTTGGTGGGTTCTCAAATCACATTTGGATATATTTGCTCTTGAATCTCCAAAGTAATCTCTACAGGAGTCAAAATTTACTCAGCCTAACTCCTCTATAAGAATCTGGAAGATATAATGGGCTTTTTCAACCATCACAATAGGTAAAAACAGGTAAGCTCAAGTGTCTAAGGAACCACACTGAGTCATCTTCCTCAAGGGAATCTAGAAAAATCCAGGGCTCACTTCCACTCTCCTTGCTATAGAAACCTGAAATTAAGTGTCACCTTTTACTTTCTAAAATAAAAGACATGTACTCTTTTTAGGCAAGAAGCCCGGATCCACCTGCCCTTCCTCTCTTCTAGGCCTGCATCCATTCATTGCTATAACTTGCCACACTATTCCTATAATTTCTTTTCTTTTTATTTTTAAAGAAAGAAACTAAACAAGGGACTCCATAGAAATCATACTCCACCCCAGTAAAAGATAAAATCCCTTTGATCTATGTCAGAGTGGAATCCAGCAACAAGTTCTCACCAACAGTTGACAAACTGTGAGCATGGCTATGTGTGGTTGTGTGTGTAAAGAGAAGGGGAGAAAAAAAAAACACTATTATTTTTATTCTTTAATCAGAGGATAACCAGTGAGTTTACATTTTAGGTTCTTAAATGGTTGTTTTTTCCTCAGGTCCACAGCCAGATTTCAGGAGAAAGAAGGCCTTGTTGAAGACTGAAAAGAGAAATTCACTATTGATAGAGATAATGTCTCTCAGTCCAGAGGTCAGGTGAGGGAATCACTGGCTGACATTCACCCTTCTCTTGAAACTCTCCCAGGCCTCAACAGCTCCTAACCTTTCTTTCCTTCCATCTCAATCCTCCTTACTTATAGGCCCATCTCTTTTCCCCAAAAGACTCAAAGAAAAGTCCAAGGTGATAAATGCCATTCATGAGAAAAGGAAGATATGGCTTCATCTGGTTGATCTCTTCCAACCTAGATAACTGATGTGAGGTCTGACAACTGCCAGTGAGCATAATGTGGTCCAGAACCATTCAAACTTTCCTTCCTCATCAGATTGCAAGTCTGCAGACTAGCAAGAACATCAGACTGAGAAATTGGATCTCAGCGAGAAGATATTCAGAAGATAAATAAGTGAGCAGGGTGGAGGTGGGGTAGGTAAGATCTGAGGAGACAGGGAAGCTGGCATGTGACAGAGAACACTGTTGAAACTAGTAAACAGAAGAGCAACAGAGTAACAGCAGTAATGCAAATTATGGAGACAAGGGGGGAAGCAGGAAAGAGCTTTAATTTAGTTCTCATCACTCACCCCCTTTCTTGTATTATAAAATACAAATTCCATATCATACATGATTGACCCTCCCCCATCTCATCAGCCTCTTCCCTAATAAGGCTTCCCCTTGTTCCAAGAAAACAATCATTCAGTAAGTACTGAATAAAACGAAATGCCGTTTTTAAAACAAATGTGTCCTGATATAGAGAACAAAGGTACGGATACCAAGGGGGAAAGGAAGGATGGGATGAACTGGGAGATAGGGATTAACATACATGCAATATTGATACTATTACTGTCTGAGCCACCAGGGAAGCCAATAGATAACTAACGAGAACCTGGGCTTCCCAGGTGGCTCAGTGATGAAGAATCCAGCTGCCAATGCAGGAGATTCAGGTTCAATCCCTGAGCTGGGAAGTTCCCTTGGAGAAGGAAATGGAAACCCACTCCAGTATTCTTGCCTGGAAGATCCCATGGACAGAGGAGCCTGGCGGGTTACAGCCCATGAGGTCGCAAAAAGTCAGACATGACTTAGTGACTAAACAGCAAATGGGGACCTACTGTATAGCACAGGAACTCTGCTTAGTGCCCTGTGTTGACCTAGGTGGGAGGGAAATCCAAAAATGAGGGGATATGTATACATATAGCAGATTCACTTTGCCGTATAGTAGAAGCTAATATAACATTGTAAAGCAACATAGAAACTCACATAACATTGTTAAGCAACTATCAGTCAGTTAGTTCAGTTGCTCAGCCGTGTCCAACTCTTGTGACCCCATGGACTGCAGCACGCCAGGCTTCCCTGTTCATCACCAACTCCTGGAGCTTGCTCAAACTCATGTTCAATATATATTTTTAAAATATATATAGTTCAATAAAATATTAAAAACAAACAACAACAGCAAGAAAACAATCCAGATGTGTCCTTACTCAGTCTTTGGAGTTTGTGCCAGTTGACTCTTCACATCCCACAGGGCTACTGATAGGTGAGGACAGGAGTGGGCAGTGTGAAAAAATGGGACAGGAAACCAACCCTAACCATGGGAGCTAACTTCCCCAATGTTCCCTGCAGGCTTCAAATATGCTGTTCAGGGCAGAGCGAGAGGGGGCGGGGAAAATCATTTAGAATTGCTGGAGTACCATGGTACCCTCAGATGGTAGCTCAGATGGTAAAGAATCTGCCTGCAATGCAGGAGACCTGGGATCAATCCCTGGGTTGGGATGATGCCCTGGAGAAGGGAATGGCTACCCACTGCAGTATTCTTGCCTGGAGAATCCCGTGGACAGAGGAGCCTGGTGGGCTATAGTCCATGGGGTTGCAAAGAGTTGGACACCACTGGGCAACTAACACTTTCAATGATGACAATTAAAGGCAAAAAATTTTGGTCAATTTTATCATTGTTTCTAATTCTTAACAGAATTAAATTCTTTAAATTTAATTCTTTACACTTTCCCAAACCCTGGGTGCACTGCTCCCACCTTCACCCCACCCTTACCTTGGCACATCACTTGTTTTTTCCCCTCTGTTCTTGTCTGAGCATATTTACAGAGAGAGAAGGTGTCCTTGAAGTCACTCTGGAAAGCTTGTTCCAGGAAAGCACCCATGTCTTCATAAACACACATGTAAGTGAATATGGTAAAGATTAGAAGCTTTACCCTGGCTACTGGGCATCCTTGCTCTCAGGCCACTACAACCTCTGGATAATAGATTTTTTGCCTGCTAACTCTATCTCTTCCTGTCCTTGCAGAAACTCAATCTCTCATTCCAGCTCCGCTCTAGAGGACAGGAAGAGCTCTGTTTAACCAAGTCCATGAGCCATGCCAACCAATTACTCATGGCCTCTTCTTCTCCATTAGGACTACATAGACAAAGATGCAATTGGGGTTGGGTGTGGGAAAAAGGAGAGCTGGTCTATCCTGAGAATAGGAAAACCATGATGACAAGAGACCTAAGTTTAGTGATGCTTACTTCTCATCTCTGTTCTAGCCCTTCCCACGTTCAGCAAAGTATGGCCATCAGGACTAGTGTTGAACAGAGTGACCTGCCATCCTAGCTTCTTGCCATTGGACACTTTATGCTCCAATCCCAGTAGGGTGTCTTGGTCATAACAAAGATCTACTCTAGGTGCTATCTCCTTCTTAATTCCATTCTTGATCTCTCTTCTCCTTTATCCCACTTTAAAGAGTTTTTCTCTCAGTTGTGTCCAACTCTTTGCAATCCCATGGACTGTAGCCTGCAAGGCTCCTCTGTCCATGGGATTTTCCAGGCAAGGATACAGAAGTGGGTTGCCATTTCCTACTCCAGGGGATCGTTCTGACCCAAGGATTGAACCTGCACCTCTTGCATCTCCTGCACTGGCAGGCAGATTCTTTACCACTGTGCCACCTGAGAGGCCCCATCACAAGATGAAGTGTATATCAAATATATTCCCCCTGGACTCAGGGCATGACATTTTTAGCTTACCTGACAGTTATCATAGATGTAACCCTTTTTTGTTTTGACCCAGTAGATATAACCACGCAACTAGATTCTGGACAAGGACCCCTTCCCAGCCTGGCTTAGAAAATCTCTCCCCGCCCTTTCATTTCTCTCACCTTCCAGCCTTTTGGAGAATACCAAAGTCCTAGGGATGACAGGCCACTGGATAGAAAGAGCCTGATCCAGAAATGACTCATGGGACGAAGTTCCCCTTCCCACTCCTGCTGACCCACATTGCACAGGTATGTGAATTAGGAATACACTCTCAATCTCTTCTGTTGTGGAAATTAGGGATCTTTGTTATAGCAGCTAGTGCTGCTTACACTAGCTGTTACACCAACAAAGTCCCACAGACGTGTTGTAGGAAGACCCACATAAACACAGCTTCTTTGAATTCCTCTTTCCCACAATTCAAGTCTCCTGGACCTTGGAATATGGATTCTGGCTTCTCCATCAACCAATGACTAGAGCTGTTTTCTCTGTCGAACATAAAGTCTTCATTCACTGGGTGCCTCCAAACACATTCATCCCCTGGTGCTGCTTTCCTGGCCTACAAGCAAGTGAGGGACAGAAGCTCCCTGGATTTATACGCTCTATTACCTTTCTTAGTGAGAACCCCAGGCTGTAGCCATTCATCATCAGCCAGCCCATCGGACACAGTGATTCACTATAGACTTAGAGGTTGAAGTCAATTAGGTATCATCTTAACTGGAGGGAGAGGCACTTCCATCAAGTGGAGAGAGCTTTATGGCAGAAAGTTGTATTAATGACCCTACTTCAGTGCTTATCAGGAGGAGGTCATATAATCCCTTCTGGGAATTACATGCTGGCCAGTTCAGATAAATAACACAGATCTTCACCATTCATAATCCAAAATGTTAACAATTAATTTCTGAAATCAATCCTGAAGAGGACTGGAAGCCCAAATCCCTAGGCCCAGACAGGCCTTGCTCGCTGGATTTCTCATGAGGCAAAATTTAAACCTCAAACTCATAATGAACTGTTGTCAAGACACAGCTGACTTAGGCAATCAAGATAATATTATTCAGCAATAACCTGGGTGAAACATACTCTAAGTGTGAATTAATAAGTCGGCTGACACTAGGTCCCAGATGTTTCCCACTCTGGCAATATGCCCAAAGTGATGATAAGCAGATTTACATACTTAACTAATATGTTTATTTAAAGGAAATTTCCAAATCCAAAATAACATCCAGATTTCTTATTTGGCTGCAGATCAAAAGACATCCTATCAATAAAGACAGAATCCAGGATAAACCTTTTCAACATCTGCTTAAAACCAAACAACAGATTTGAGGGTTTGGGTAAAACTTAATTGCAGACAAATTTTACTGCCTCTTATATAAATATATATTTTCATGTCCCTGGGGTGGTTCTGACCTCATCAATTCCCCTGTTCACAATACACAACATTGTTCTTTTACCGGCATCAACAGCTCTGCCTTTATGGAACATTCCAGTCTCAAGGACGAACAGACTTTCCCCCTCATCAGGAAAGTCGAGCAAAAGTCAGGGGCAGGAGCGAGAGCCCAGAATGTTGTAGAAAAGAAAAATGTGCCTCTCTACCAACCAGGAAATGCTTTGTTTTTCCATAGTTACTAAGGAGCATTTATTTGGTCTCACTCTCCCTTCCTTTCAGAAGGAGGTGGTAGGAATAGTGATCCTCTTTGCATATCAACATTTTCTGTTAATGATGATGATTCCCCAAAGGCAAGCTCAGTAACTGAACAAAGTGTTAATAGATCAAAGTGTTAATAGATCTCTGAGCCTTCGAGGGAGATAACAGAATGGGTGTTGGCCCTGATTGCTCTTATTCTGTAAATGTGAATCATCAGTTCACCCTCCATATTAACTGCCTAAAACTGAAAAAGAATTGTTGGGCAGAGAAGCCTTTTTACATACAACCCACAGGCCAGGGCTGTAATTGAACTAGGGATCTGCTTCAGAAATTCCCTTTGCCTAGGGATCTGTTCAGCGTCAGGGCCAATATCAGTTGGTTGACCCTGGCATGGAGGAACTTAGACAGTCAGAAGCCATCCATCTTCGCACCCACTCCATTCTTGGAACCAAGTTGTATTAAAACCCCTGGGTCCAATCTCATCACAGCCAAGCCAGGAAGACTATGTTGGTGAAAGTGACCAAAGAAAAGGAAACTAAAACAGCAATGATATACCATATTCTTTCCCTCTACTGGCAAATATATTTATATGTACTCCATTGTCGTAGCTCAGATTTCCCCAATTAGAGGTGATATGTAGATGAATTACATTTGTATGAAATATAGATATCAAAAGTCTTAAAATTTGTCTAACCTTTGACCCAGAATCTCTACTTCTAGAACACATCTTAATAAAATAATTAGGGATTTGTGCACAGATTTAGCTATGAGAATGTACAGCTTTGCTTACATAAGGAAAAAAAATATTATGAATGACCTAAATGTTAAACAATTGAGACCAGCTAATTAAAGGATGATGCACAATTTATGAAATTATTCAAAATTGAACTAATGGAATAAAATTTAATGACCGTGAATGGTGCTTGCACTCTATTACTGAGTGGGGAAAAGACATTGCTAAAAATAAAAATATGTATTGCCTCTTGCCATTAAAAGTTATACATATACAAATATATAATATGAATATGTCTTAATGACACACAACAAAATTATGACAGTGGTACAATCATGCATAGTTATAGCTTGTTTTGCCAATTTTTATAATATAAGTGATCTATAGTGTTACTTTTATTACCAAAAATCCTGAACATTTTGCTAAGGCTTTGATTTTAAATCATTTTTATAAGGGTATGATTTACATATAATAAAATGTACTCATTTTACATATTCATTTCAATGAGTTTTGACAAATGTATATGCTGCACAATCACCAACAAATTAAGATACAGAAAAATTAAATTACAGAATTATAATTTAATTTTTGGACTTCCCTGTTTGCTCAGATGGTAAAGAATCTGCTTGCAGTGTGGAAGGCCTGGGTTCGATCTCTGGATAGGGAAGACCTCTGAAGAAGGGAATGATAACCTACTTTAGTATTCTTCTACTACCCTAAAAAATTTCTTCGTGCCCCTTTGTAGCCAACTCCTTTTCTACCTCTGGCTTGAAAGCAACTTTCTGTCACTGTTATGGGCTGAAATGTGTCCTTCCCTGCTTCCTAGGTGGTGTGGTGGTAAACAATCCACCTGCCAATGCAGGACCTGCAAGAGATGTGGGTTCAATCCCTGGATCAGGAAGATCCTCTGGAGGAAGAAATGGAGAGCTAAACTCCAATATCCTTGCCTGAGAAATCCCATGGACAGAGGAGCCTGGCAAGCTACAGTCCATAGCATCAGACATAACTGAGTGACTGAGCATGCACACACAAAATTTATGCACACAGCTGAAACTGAAGTCCTAAGCTTCAGTATCTAAGAATGTGACTGTATTTAGACATAGGGCCTTTGAAGAGGCAACTAAGGGGTTGTGAGGTCATATGAGTGGCCTGGACTGTACTTCAGGATGACTGTTATTATTATAAGAAGAGAGGGTCAGGACCCAGACACACACAGAGAGAAGAGCATGAGGACATGGAGAAGACAGCCAATGATATGTTAAGGAGAGAAGCCTCAAGGACTTCCCTGGTAGTCCAGTGGTAATGAATCTGCCTTCCAATGCAAGGGACACAGGTTCAATTCCTGGTCAGGGAGCTAAGATCCCACAAGCCTCAAGGGAACTAAGCCCATGTGCTTCAAGTACTGAGCCTGTGCATGGCAACAAGAGAAGCGCAGAGAAGACCCAGCACAACTGAAAAAAAAAGGAGAGAGGCCTCAGAAGATACCAACCCTGCTGGCACCTTGAACTTGGACTTCTAGTTTCTTGAATTATGAGAAAATAAATTTCATTTTTTTAAGCTACCCATCTCTACAGCCATCCCAGCAAACTAATATGGTCACTATGATTTCTTTTTGGAACTGTATAGTATATGTGTCAGATTTCCATGGCTCAGGCTCAGCCTGGATGTTTTGTGTTTTATTTTTAATAATTAACTTTATTTATTTTTAATCGAAGGATAATTGCTTTATAATATTGAATTGGCTTCTGCCAAACACAGCCTGGATATTTTTGAGATTCATCCCTCTTGTGTGTTATCTGTAACTCAGTGGCTTATTCAATCAGTAGATTCCTTTTTGTTGCTGTGTAGTATTTCATTGTCTGGCTGTACCATATTTTTGTTTATTCATTCACCAAATAATGGATATTTAGGCTGTCTCTAGTTTTGGACTATTATGAATAAAGCTACTGTGAAGTTCTTGGACAAGTTTTTTTGCAGACATCTATTTTCATTTGTCTTGGGTAAATATTCATAAGTGGAATAGCTGGATCATCAGGAAAGTGAATGATTAACTTTAAGAAACTGCCAAACTGGTTTCCAAAATGGTTATACCTGCCAGCAATGTATGAAAATTCTGGTTATTCCACATCCTTCCCAAAACTTGGTTTCCCAGTGCTATAGCGATTCTAGTGGACGTATAGAAGTATATCACTTTAACATTAATTTACATTTCCCTGATGACTAAGAATATGAGCATCTTTTCATGTGTCTGTTGGTCATTTGTATGTTTTATTTTGTAAGCTGTCTGTTCAAACTTTCTGTCCATTTTTCCTTGGGCAATTTGTCTTTTACTAGGAGTTCTTTATATATTCTAGACCCTAGTCTTTGTCAGTTATGTGTATCGCAACATTTTCTCCTAGGCTGTGACTTTTCTTTTTTTCTCCCTTTTCATGTTTTTTTTATTTTTTTATACAATTTTAAAGGTTACATTATATTTACAGTTACTACAAAATATTAACTACATTCCCATGCTGCACAGTACACCCTTGTAGCCTGTATTATAGCCAGCAGTTTGTACCTTCCACCTCTTCACTCATGTATTGCTCTCCCCCACCCCCACTGGTATGTACCACCTTGTTCTCTATACCTGTGAGTCTGCTGCTTTTTTTGTTATATTTACTAGCTTATTGTAATTTTTAGATGCCACATAAAAGTGATACTATACAGTGTTTGCTTTTTTCTTTCTTATTTCATTTTGTGTAATGTCTTCCAAGTCTATCCATGTTGCTACAAATGGCAAAATTTCACTCTTTTTATGGCTGAGTAATATTCCATTATATGTATATTTATACCACATCTTTATCCATTCATCTGTTGATAGATACATAAGTTGCTTCCATATCTTGATAATTATAAACAATGCTTCTATGAACATTGGGGTGCATGTGTCTTTTTGCATTAATATTTTTGGTTTGGGGGTGGGTATCTATCCAGGAGTGGAATTTCTGAATCATATGGTGGTTCTTGCTTTGTTTTGTTATTTTTTTTTTTTGAGAACCCTCCATTCTGTTTTCCACAGTGGCTGTATCAATTTACATTGGTGCCAACAATGTATGAGGGCTCCCTTTTCTCCACATCCTTGCCAACATTTGTTATTTGTGTTCTTTTTGATGATTACCCTCCTGATAGGTGTGTGGTGATATCTCACTGTGGTTTTGATTTGTACTTCCCAGATGATTAGCAACATTGAGCATCTTTCCATGTGCCTGTTGGCCATCTGCATTTCCTCCTTGGAAAAAAATGTCTATTCAGTTTTTCTGTGTGGCTCCTCTTTATATTTTCACCATGATATTTCTCAAAAATCAGAAGTTTTTAATTTATTTTGTTTTTGAGAAAAAGAAATGACCAGTGGTATCTCATGTGAATTCAAGAGCACCTGCTTTTCAATCTCGGCTGAGCCTCTGGTTTCTTACTTGACTTCTGTCTCCTTTGCCACATGGGCTTTGCCTTGTTAATCAAACCAGCTGGCAACTACTCACTCAGTTGTATCTGACTCTTTGCAACCCCATAAACTAGTATGGAATTCTCCAGGCCAGAATACTGGAGTGTGTAGCGTTTCCCTTCTCCAGGGGATCTTCCCAACCCAGAGAACGAACCCAGGTCTCCCACTTTGCAGGCAGATTCTTCACCAGCTGAGCCACCAGGGAAGCCCCACGCTGGTGGAAGTTACAAGCAAAAAAGGCAAAAGAAGTGTCAGGGAAGCCATAACCAAAACAGAAACAAAGCGTAACCTGCCCTGGTGCTTCCCCTGACCTCTAAGAAGGAAAGTGCCATGTCTGCTGAAGTCTTCTAGTACTTCCTGGCTCTAAACTGACAGCAAACATTTCCTTCATTCACAATTACACAATTTTTTTTAAAGGTATGATTTGGTTAGTGCTGCCATGCTGTTCTGCTAAAAGCAGCACAAGAAAACAGAGATCCTTCAAAATTCTATTAGAAAATAGACCTTTCAGGAAATGTAGAATCAGGCTCTGAGTGGTAGGGTTAACTCATGTCTCCAGTTCCCTAGAATTGCCTGCTTTCTGCTGCCTGCCCCAGATGAAGCCTGTGCTCACGTATCTCACACAACACAAGGTTTTTAAGGTACACCTTTCTTTAGGTGTCTATCTCCTGCGATCACACAGGAAGCCTCTTTTTTTTTTTTAATTTTCTTTACATTATTGTGTTGATTTTGCCATACATTGACCTGAATCCGCCATGGGTATACATGTGTTCCCCTTCCAGAATCCCCCTCCCACCTCCCTCCTGATTCCATCGCTCTGGGTCATCCTGGGGCACCAGCCCTGAGCACCCTGTATCATGCATCACATCTGGGCTGGTGATTCATTATGGCATGACCATGTTTTGTCCATCTTCATATGTGTGACCTGGCACAGAATAACAGTTTGACAGATGCTGTCTCAACCTCTAAGAGACCTCTTCCTGATCTATATTCTACTTGATAAAAGCTTTCGCTCTAGAGGTGGACTGACCCAGAATCATGCCTCAGCTCCAACTCTTATCCTTGAGTTACTCAACATTCTTAGTCTTTGAGCCTCAGTCTCTCCAACTCACCTAAGGAGAATGATGGTTATTGCAGAAACCATCTCATTAGTTTGTATGAATTAAACAAGTAAACACAAGTTGTGTAACTCAGTGCCTGGCTCATAGTAAGTGCTCTGAAAATGATTATTTATATGCAGTATTTTATGTGAGTCATTTCTTATAAAATTACTCTCACCGTTTTCTGTGGGTAGAAGATGATGCTAATGGTGATGATGATAAAATAACTATCAGACTAGGTGCCTTATATGTATTGTATTTTTTAATCTTTACAACACAGATGGGAATCACAGTTATTTCATCACTGTTTTATTTTTAATTAATTAATTTTAATTTATTTGCATCACTTAGTTGCATCACATGGGATCTTTTGTTGCAATGCTTGGCCTCTCTAGCTGTGACCCATGGGATTAACTGTCCCATGGCATGTGGTATCTTAGTTCCCCAACCAGGGATCAAACCCACATCCCTTGCAAGGTGGATTCTTAACCACTGGACCACCAGAGAAGTCCCTCATCACTGTTTTATGTTAACAGCTATAACTGAAATAACTGCGCAACATCACAAAAGTAGACAGTGATGAAACTGGAATTCAGATTCAAGCTTATCAGACTCTTTTAAAACAATCACTCCGTCCCTGCATATAAAAAGGTGTTCTCTGATGTAGAAGAGAGGATATACTTGTAGCCAAGGAGGAGAGATTGAGCTATAGACATGGGGTTGTTAGACAACTCAGTTCAGAGGAGCAGGAGACAGCCAGCTTTGAAGATTACCAGAACTATCCTTCCCTCCTTTAGATACCATGTCAATTAAGATTAAGTTCTGTAGCATATTACAGACAATATGAATAACAATGGCTAAAATACGATAGCACTCTTTTCTCTTATGTAAGAAAGGACAGAGATATTTTATCTAAAGCTGGTATGGTGGGTTTCCATCAGCAGAACCGGGTTTCTTCTACCTTTCGGCCCTACAAAACAAGGAGCTGAAAGAAGCCCCTTCCTCATAATTCCTCATATGATCAGAAACTCCTTAACTCCACTGAGAGAATTCTAGCCCCAAGAAGCAGACCAACCTAGAAACCCTCTATGTCTTTGGGATTTGAATCTCTCCTACCCCACAGAGTGCCATCCTGCTGGCCGGGGGAGACCTTTCTGTCCCCTCAGGTGGCTTGACTAGAGACTGGTGGGAGCCTCAGTGGTACCCCGCTGACCAAAATTGTACTAGAATAGCTCTGAAAATTAAATGGTCATTGGATATGTTCATTCTATGAACTCATCCTACGAGTTCTCATCTTACGAGATGTATCTCAGCTTTATCTCTCACCTGCCTGCAAAACACATCAGGGACTAGGTACTCTGCCTAGTTTGCTTGCTGAAATAAGAGTTTTAAATAGGACCCAGAGTCTCCTAAAAATAATAGCCCAAATGTCCAGGATACAGTTGAAAACCTCATGTCAAGAACCAGGGAAATCACATGAGAAAATGGACGAGAAGAGGCAATCAACTGACACCAGGACTGAGATGAATCCCACGCAGGGTCATCTGACAAGCACTTATAGCAACCATCACGAAAATGTCCCAGCCATCAACACAGTTCCTCTGAAATAAATGAAAAAAACTAGAAAATCTCAGCAGAGATGGAAGTTTTTTTTTTAAGAACCAAATGGAAATTATAGACTGAAAAATATAATAACAGAAAGAGAGTGTATCTTACAGCTGGGTCAGCCTCTTCAAGGAAACCCAGAAGAACAACTCAAGGATTACCACTTAATCTCATTGGCTACTTTCTAGCTACAAGGGAGGTTGGGAGATGTAGTCTTTCAACTGGGCCACCAGGGATAGAGTTTTGTTTATTGGGTAAAAGCAGAGAATAAGTGTTGGGATATTACCTACTCATGTCTGCCATTGAAACAAAGGGTTCATACAGGGAGATGAGATCAATGCTCTGGGAGTGTAATGGAATATGGACTTATAGAGAAGATCAAGAGAAATCGTGTGCCCATTAATGAGGAGGATAAACTTTTAGATCCAGCTGACATGATCCACAGTTAGCATGATTCCTAAATAAAGACAATTTGATGTGACCTAATACCACTAACACCTCAACAGGCTCACCTTCTCAGGGAAGGCCATTTAATCACCTGATTAATTTGCTCATCTTAATTAACTTGTCCCTATTGTTGATAACCTTGTATTGATTACTCTACTGGTAGTAATTAGAAAAGTGGTAGGGATGTAAATAGAGGAGCCACAAGAAGGAAAAACAGAGCATGCATTCCTGTCTCCCAGGAATCTACCCTCTAGCCTTTGACCTCAGTGTTTTTGCTTCTCCTTCTGGGCTAATGCAAATCATTTCTAGGCTGATAATTTCAACTTGCTCCATATTCCTTCTTAGAAGATCTGCCTTTTTATTGGTATTTTCTCAAAGATTCTGCTTCCATATGCCAACATGGTCCTACCCCTCAACTATAGCTGATTGGACAATAGATAAACATATAACCCAAGGTGAACCAATCACATTCTATTTTTTCATGAACCAATCACATTCCATTTTTGGAACATAAAGAAACTGTATTAAGCAATTTTTGGTGTTGAAACTCTAGGATTATGTAGACTTGGAGGGTGGCCAGAGCAGCCATTTTTCTAGCAGCCATCTTTTTTTTTTAATTGAAGTATAGTTGATTTGGGCTTCCCAGGTGGCATTAGTGGTAAAGAACCCCCCTGCCAATGCAGGAGACATAAGAAGATGCGAGTTTGATCCCTGAATCAGGAAGATCCTCTGGAGGAGGGCAAGGTAACCCACTCCCGTATTTTGCCTAGAGAATCCAATGGATGGAGGAGCCTGGCAGGCTATAGTCCACAGGGTCACAAAGAGTTGGATGTGACTGAAGTGACTTAGCACACACACATAGTTGATTTACAATGAATGTTGTGTTAGATTCCAGTGTACAACAAAGTGATTCACTGATATACATAATTCTTTTTCATATTTTTCCCATTATGGCTTATTGTAGAACATTGAATATAATTCCCTGTGCTATAAAGTAGAACCTTGTTCCTGTTTATCTATTTTATATATAGTAGTTTGTATCCGAAGCAGCCATATTGAACCTTGTACTCCCACTAGCGATTACAAAGAGCTAGCCAGTTAAGCTTACCAGACCACTTAAAGCTTTACAATTCCTGGTTCTAAATCTCACCCCCAGCCATGCTTCTTACTCAAGAACTTACAGGATACCTCCAGTTCTTTTACAAAAGTTTCCTTGTACATAAGCGCACTCAAATTGGTTGCCATTCTTTGCAACCCAATGAGCCCCTCATAGAGTAAAGCACTTCTACCATGGACTTGTCTCCACTTTATTGTTAAATGCCTCTACTGAAAAGGCACATTTAATGAACCACAAAACATCAGTAAAATTGATGTTGCATCAATAATGTATAAACTGAGAACATTGGTGCTTGGCAGAGGCCAGAGGTGGGGGTAGGAGAAATGGGTGAAGGTGGTCAAAAAGAAACTTCCAGTTACAAGATAAGGATATAATGTTCTAAGGATATAATGTACAGCATGAGGACTGTAGTTAATGATACTGTATTGAATATTTTTGAAAGTTTCGAAGAGAGTAGATCTTAAAAATTCACATCCCAAGGGAAAAAATTGTAGCTCTGCGAGGTGATGGATATTAAGTAAGCACACTATGGTAATCATTTTGCAACATATTTATATACATGTATTGAATCATTATGTTATACACTTTGTGTGTGTGTGTGTGTATGTGTGTGTGTGTGTTAGTTGCTCAGTCATGTCTGACTCTTTGAGACCCCATGAATTATAGCCTGCCAGGCTCCTCTATCCATGGAATTCTCCAGGCAAAAATACTAGAGGAGTAGCCATTCCCTTCTCCAGAGGATATTCCCAACCCAGGGATCGAACTGGGGTCCTCTGCATTTCAGGCAGATTCTTTACAATCTGAGCCACCAGGGAAGCCATTATAGACCTTAAATGAATACAATTCCATTATGTTAATTGTATCTCAATAAAATTGGGATAAATATATAAACTGATGCACTGCTCCACAATCAGGACCCATGTTGCATTTCTTTTCCACCAAGGAAATCAGAGCTCTTCCTGCCACGAACATGTCACCACTGATGTTTAACCCCTGACTTTAGTCCTCTGAAACCCCTCATTCTCAGACCTCACCCAGATTCCCAGAACTCTACTGCCTCTCAGAAATAATCATAGTCAACACTGGGTGCCAGTTATTTTGGCTTGGGGCCACAGCCTTGCAGTGCTGGAAATGAGGTGATGATCTCCTATCTAATTTGATTGAACCGAGTGTTCCAGTAGGCAAGTGATGTTTTCCTTGCTTCAGGGTCCGTCCTAATGAACAAATGCTGCCTCCTTTTCATAGAAGGCTGAAAATGTGGGCTTGTAAAGAAAATCTTTATAAATGCTTCTTGGTGTCTCAGGGATCACCCATCACAATTACACATGGGGCTACACTGGGAAAGACTAAACGAAACCTAATTTACCCTCCACATATGCCTTTTATTATTGTAGCATCATATTTGAGAAAAAGATACGTTTCTCCAAACTTTGTTTATTAATTTAGAATATAATGGAAGTGAAAGAGCCAACAAAAATTAAAAGCAGCTTAATCAGGGAGACAGAGTCATGACCATCTGGATTCCCATGTTTCTAACCCTGTCATCTATAGAGTCTTCGTAAGCTCTGCCTGAGTTTGGCACAAGTCACACAAAAAGAACTGCTCCAAACTTTGTTGAGAAGAAAAAGGACCTCTTAACCTCTTTAGGAAGGAGCAGTGCAAGGGAAAGCCACATGCTTCTTACAACTCTTTGATGGCTACCCAGGGCTTGGGGTTTTTAACAGAGTAACCTTCTGGAAGCTCAATTCTAGAAGTCTGGGGAGTTCCATCAACACCTTAAATTTGCACATAAGACACTAAAGGAACCCTTTTTTCTTCTCTTTCACCTGAGCCTGACCTAATCCTCATGAATACACAAAGTTCTGTGTTGACAAACATATGTCTACAGCATCATTTAAATGGCAGCATGGACTGTTGTGTGAAAATTTTAGAAATCTTAATTATGTTGAATTTGTTCATGGTGCTTTTCAGGCCTACTGTACCTCCTAATTTTCTGTATATTCATTATATTAGTTTTTGAGAGCTTGATATTGAAACTCCAACTAAAAATCCTAGTTTATCTACTTAAAAATGAAAAATGAAATGAAGTCGCTCAGTTGTGTCCGACTCTTTGCAACCCCATGGACTGTAGCCTACCAGAGTCCATTGTCCATGGGATTTTCCAGGCAAGAATACTGGAGTGGATGGCCATTTCCTTCTCCAGGGGATCTTCCTGACCCAAGGATCGAACCCGAGTCTTCCTCATTGTAGGCAAATGCTTTACTGTCTGAGCCACCAGGGAAGTCTATCTACTTAAAAAATAATTGCAATATATAGTGGAGCCATATGTAACTTTGTTCTGTATTTTCCAAGTCTCCTATAAATGTGTTATCATACTTACATAATTTAGAAAGCTAAAAAAGGGAAAAAATAAATGGCAGCATGGTACTCCAGGAAAGACCACAATTTACTATTGTAGAATGTTTAAGCTGTTTCTGATATTTTTCTATCTTAAATGAAGCATCAGTGAACATCCTAGTAGTTAAACATCCATGATATATCCTCAAATCTATCCTTAGGGTAAACTCCTGAGTAAGTTTATGTATACCAGCTTACCTGAGTACTATTTTTGTAGTCAGTTTTGGACCAAGATACAATAGGTACACACTATTGAACATATTTAAATTTTTTGAAGCTTATTGCCAACATTCTTCTCCAGAGAAGTGATATCAAATTATGCTTCTACAAAATCTGCAAGAAGTTGTCTGTTTATTGACTCAACGCACTGATGATTATCATTTTTTATCTTTTTTTTTTTAGATTTTTTGATGTGGGTCTTTTTTTAAAATTTTTATTGAATTTGTTATAATATTGCTTCTGTTTTGGGTTTTTCTGGCCATGGGGCATGTGAGGTCTCTGCTCCTCAACCAGGGATCAAACCTGCAGCCCCTGAATGGAAAGGTGAAGTCTTAACCACTGTATCACCAGCGACATCCCTCTTTTTTATTTCACTGACCATTTGATTTATTCTGGGCTCTTGCAACCAGAGTCAAGGTAGTGCATTATCTCTTAGTCTAATAATAACTTTCCCCTCCCCATCACCACCACCAACACTACTCATTTCTTTGCACTTGGGATACCTGCACCAGTTATACTTCTACCACGTTTACTTGATTTGGGGAAAGGGAAAATTTGTAGCCATTCATTCATTCATTGACCATAACTGAGTACATGGAGTGTACCAGCCTTGTGGCAGGTGCTGACGAAATAGTGATGAAGGAGACTGACAAGATGCCTATCTTCAGGGAGCAGATGGCCCCTGCTACCAACATAGCAGACTGCCCGGGGCTCACAGTCTGTTCCCATCTCAGCACACTAGAAGCAGGACCCATCATCCCCAATCCTCCTCTCTCTCTCCCGTGGTACTCACTCATCAGCGTTGGAGAGCTTCACAGACATCTTCTCATCTTCTTAACCCTGCTGGTCGTAATTGGAGCCAGTCACCATGATAACACTATAATGGGCAACTCGTGAGTAATTCACATATTAGACAGATCAGAGTGATCCAACTATGCTGAAGAGGAAACTCAATCTTGATCTCTTAAAAGGTTAAGTTTTCCTGAGTGCGGTCTCTCAAAGGTAGGTGGTATTCTCTGTGACATCCAAGTGAGTTCAACCACCTGAAAAAGCCATAGATCCCACCACCCTTCAATTCTGAAGCATCTAACCAGCCCAAAGAGGTCAGAGTTTTGGAATATTCCAGGAACCACTGGAATTCCAAGTCTTTAGGAATTCCAAATTTTAGGATCTTTAGAAGAGGAGCACAACCTGCCACCTATTTAGGAATGTCTCCACCTTTCACATTCCCTCATCTTCTAGCTCCTTAGCTTTCTAGGATAGACACAGAGGGTACAGGACCTAGGAGCCGTGACCCTTTCCCAGATATAGCCAGAGTCAGACACAGGTTTGGGGACTTCAAAGAAATATGCTAAGTGAAACAAGCTATAGTGGTTCAGTGGTTAAGATTTCGCCTTCCAATGCAAAGGTTGTGGGTTCAGTCCCTGGTTAGGATCCCACAAACATTAAAAAAAAAAGCCAAAAACAGAAAAATAGAAGCAATATTGTAACAATTTCAATAAAAACTTTAAAAATTATCCACTTCAAAAAAAATCTTAAAAAAAATTGTCAGAGAAAGCCAAATACTGTCTGATATCACTTATATGTGGAATCTAAAAAATACAACAAAGTAGTGGGTATAACAACAAAAAAATGGAATAGACTCACAGACATAGAGAACAAACTAGGGGGTACCAGTGTAGGGGGGAGGGGCAGTACAGGGAGAGAGGAATGGGAGACACAAAACTATTAGGTGCAAGATAGGCTTGAGGATGTATGGTACAACACATGGAATATTTTGTAATTACTGAAAATGAAGATAAATCTTTAAAAACCATATAAAAGTTTTTAAAACTTAAAAAAAGAGAGAGAGATGGGGACATCCCTGGTGGTCCAGTGGTTAAAACTCCATGCTTCCAATGCAAGGGGCACAGATTCCATCCTCAGTCAAGAAACTAAGATCCCACATGCCCTGCTTCATGGCCAAGAAAACAAAACAAAAAAAATATATGTGTCTAAATGTTTTGATTTGAAGGATGGTGATCTGAGAATATGGGCTTCCTTGGTAGCTCAGACAGTAAAGAGTCTGCCTGCAATGCAGGAGACCTGGGTCCGACCTCTGGGTCGGTAAGATCCCCTGGAGAAGGGAATGGCAACCTACTCCAACATTCTTGCCTAGAGAATTCCGTGGACAGAAGAGCCTGGCTGGCTACATCAGTGAAGTCACAAAGAGTCAGATACAACTGAGCAACTAAGCCGTCTGACAATGGCTCCAAACAAACCAAAATCTCACTGGATCCTTGACTAGATTCTCAGTAAGGTCACATATGTCTGTCTCTTGCACATTTTTTCAGAAAACTATCATGTATATTTCTAGAGCATTACAAGTCCAAGAAGATGGTGTGTGTCAGTCTGCATGTGTATGTTTAAACATATTAGCATGTGTCCCGTGGAGGGGGATGTTCTCTGAAAACCACCCAGCAAACACAGATGAATGGGCTTGACCATATATGTGATGTCCTTACAAGTCTCCTTTTCACTTTTTTCCACAAGAGCAATAGATCCAAAGTAGCTTGAGTTTCACACCTTTCATTGTGTTTATTTGTTTGTTTTCGTCTGTTCCCGGATGGAAGATGAGCTTGATGGGACCAGGGATCCCATCAAGCAGGGATCTTGTCTATCTTGCGTGTCAGTACTCCTGATCACCTATGGTGCTCAGCATGTAGAAGCTGCTCAAAAGTTAATGTAAACAAATACATCATCACGTTTCATTCACACAATACTGTGAGAGAACCTCTGTTATCCATTCAGTCATTCAACAGTTTTGCTTGAGTGTCTACTCTGTGCCTGATATCATGCCAGATACAAGCCATAGTTCATCAACTTTTTCTTCCCTGCCAGGTACCCTACTGGGGCTTAAATGCAGGTTGCACAGATCGTTGGCATGTTTTCTGTCCTTTCAAATCCATTTTGGAACAAGGGAGGGGAATAAAGATATTTGATGTATTACTGATGATGTGAATGAATTTAGTCCTCCCTACACCTACATACCTTCCCAGGTGTCTCAGTGGTAAAGAATCTGCCTGCCAAGGCAGGAGACACAGGTTTGTTCCCTTGATTGGGAAGATCCCCTGGCATAAGGAAATGGCAATCCACTCCAGTATTGTTGCCTGGAAAAATCCCACAGACATGGAGTTGCAAGAGTCAGAGTAGGCAGGCAGGCAAAACCTACACACACTCACACATATGAGATTTAGTGGAAGGCATGTGGTTCTAACTACTCTACATGTATGTTCCCTTGTGTTCCCAGGCAGGCAGACAGCCAAGATCCCGCCCAACTCATAATATGTCTCAATGTCACCATCTCTCCACCTTCCCCAACACAGAGTCTCAGCTTGCAAGGAACCTTGTACACTCCAGAGAACAAACATTTCTCATCCTGAGCTGGGCTTTCCAAAGGGGGCTATACCTTCAGCCAGGTACAGGTGAGAAAGTCTGAAACATGCTGGGGGAGCTCTCATTATTCTTAAGGGGAGACTGTCTCCTGCAGCTGGATCGTGCATAGTTGGCACCTAGGTTTCAGGGAGCTGGCTTTGGGACCTGGGTTCAGGCACATTGCCATTTCAACAGATGGACACGAGGAGAGACAGCCAACAGATAATGAATGAGCAACAAATGTGTTTGTCAAGGGCAGTTTCCCCAGGCAGGAGCATCAAAACAGGCTCATCCTGAGTCTCCACACCTGAGCTCCTCTTCTGTTTAAAAATCTTACAGAGGCTGATGTCCCAAACAGCGGAGAGGGTCCCTCACAACTGCTGTCTCATTCCTGCAGGAATGAGAAAGGAGTGGCTCCCAGGAGCATGAGGGAAGGATGCCCCCAGGGGCAAAATAATGCCAACTACTATTCCCAATGAAGGCAACAGGAGGTAGCATGATCTGACCCAAAGAAGACACCTGTGGGTTTGCCTTTGTGTCCCCCCTTACAGCTGAGAAGTTGTAAAACCCATTTTTACCACTCAGTCATGGTGAGTTTGGAGGGAGAATGAGAAACATGCAAAACATTGGCAACTGCCCTAGAATCTTCTCCTGGGGAAATAAGAAGCTCTACCTGCCCAAGGTATAAATTATAGAAATCATGACTAGTGTCCAGAGATAAGAAACACACCACTCATATGCACACACTGCCTTATCTTGTGTCCATGGGAGACCCCGTGAATTGATTACAATGTTTTTAATATTTTCTCATGACCCCAAGGTAGGGCTTCAGATCTTTTAAAATGTATTCTCCAGTACATTCACAGGGGGAAAATACAAAAGTATATACTTGAGAAATGTCCCTCCCACCCTTGGTCCCCAGCCACCCAGTTCCCTTCCCCAGATTCAGATCAAGGTACTCAGCCTCAGAATCTTTTATGAGACTATATTCGAGGCAACCAATAGCTTGGAAAGGATGGGGATCAGGAGATGAAACTCATTTCCTATTTAGAATCTAGTCTTTCAATCTCAGAAAAGTGACCCAGCTACATTTTTCTAGTTCTAGTCTCTGTCACCCAGTGGTCATCTGGGACAGAAAAGACCTGGCTCTGATTAGATTAGATTCATGATAACAGTGCTAGATGGGCATCTCTGTGCCCACAACACCCTGAGGAAGGTCTGGGCTTCCCAGAAGCTGAGATCCACTGAGCACGAGCAATACCACTGGGCAAGTCTTTGCCGACTAGATCGTCTCATGGACTTTCTGAGTCCTTCTCTTGGGGATGAGGGTCAGATGCCAAGCTGGAACATTTCACTGGGCTTTGGGGGGTTTTTGGTTGTTGTTCCTTGGTTTGGTTTTGACTGTGCAGCGTGTGGAATCTTAGCTCACTGACTAGGGATCGAACCCACGACCTTTGCATTGGAAGCTCCGAGTCTTAACCACTAGACAGCCAGGGAAGTCCCCCTGGGAGTTGGATGTTGACAAATCTTGAGAAAGCAAGGGACACAAGAGCAAGCACTAGCTCTTCTCCCCATTCTGGTATCTCTTAGTTGTGTGACATTGGGAATGATACTTCTCACTTCTGGTGTAAGATAAGGGGGCTGCCTGTTGAAGAGAATAAGCAGAGGGGTTGCATCCATGGACCTTAGAGGCAGGGCTTCTAAGTGAAAATGGCTCTCATACAGTCTCGTGACCCTGTATGAGACACATAAGCTCTCATAAGCTTCATGTTCCCCTAAGTAAAGGGAGAATAACAGTACCTCCCTCCTGGGGTTACTGCAAGAATTAAATGGGCTCCCAGTCCACTTAAACTGTGTGGTATAATACCTAACACATGGTACGCACTCAATAAATGTTCACTGTTCTTATTTTATGATGACTTTCAAAGGTGGCAATGGATAGTAAAGGGAATAGACTGAGGAATTAACTACCTGTTTTTATGCCAAAACAACTGATGACAACCAGTCACTAAGTTACTGGAAGCTTCTCAATTTGCTCCTGCTGCCATTCGTACCATCCAATGGTGGTAACATTAATTTTAAATCAATGATTCAATTTAGAGGTGTGGATGACGGTAAGCTGCTTCCACCAAAATGAAGTTTCAAAATCACTTAGGTTAAAAGACAAATAAGAAAAGGTCCATAGGGAAGCCAGGCATTGGAGTCTTACATGTTGAAGATGGAGTCAAGGTTTCTGCCCTTTGTAGGCAAAATATGGAAGACCTGTCTGGTGGTAGAAGGGTTTGACCCTCATGGTATCAAAGTAGCATTAGAATTTCATTAAGAAATTTTCCCAAGAAGTGCCGTAAGTGTCTCTGCTATGAGTTGAAATGTGTCCCCTCAAAAGAGACATTGAAATCCTTACCCTTAATACCTGTGACTATGACCTTATTTGGAAATGGGGTGCATATAATCAGGTTAGGATGAGGTTGTACTGAACTTGGCCCTTCATCCAATATAACTTGTGTCCTTATAGAAAAAAAAAAAGACAGAAACACACTGGGGAAAATGTCATGTGCTCATAGAGGCAGAAAGCAGAGTGATATATCTTCAAACCAAGGAATGCCAAGGATTGCAGGCAAATATCAGAAGTTAAGAGAAAGATTTGAGCATATTTTCACTTAGATTCTTCAGTGAGAGCATGGCCCTACCAACACCTTGTTTTCAGACTTTGGCCCCTAGAACTGCGGAGAGAATACATTTTTCTTGTTTGAAGTCATCCAAGTTTGTGGTATTTTGTTTTAGCAGCCTGGGAAACTAATATAGTCTGATTATGATCAAGTGGAGTTTTGGGGAGAAAAATCATGGATGAATGAAGAGATTCAGTCTTTGGAACCACATGTAACTATTCTCATTTGCACATATTTAGATAATTATGCATGAAAGGACTTCTATATATTTTTAATTGGAGTATAATTGCTTTACAATGCTGTGTTAATTTCTGCTGTACAATAAAGCAAAATCAGCTATATGTATACGTATATCCCCTCCCTCGTGGGCCTCCTTCCCATCACCCTGCCATCCCATCTGTCTTGGTCATCAACAGAGCACCAAGCTGAGCTCCCTGTATTATACAGCAGCTTTCCACTAGCTACCTATTTTACACATACTACTGTACTTATGCCAATCCTAATCTCCCAGTCTACAACACACTTTCACAGGGATTCCCACATTTCCTTCCACCTCACAACAACACTTTAAGGCAGGCAGGTAAGGGGACTGAAGTTAAATGACTCACTCAAGGTCAAACAGATAATTAGTGCCATAGCCAGGACCTGAGCAAATTCTCTAATGCCATGTCCAGACACTCGACTGACTCCAGTCCTTAACCCAAGCTAATTATAGAGAGTGCTAATTACAAATTCTAGTATTAAATAGAGTTGAATTGAAATGAATTCAGCAAATGAACATTCTGGAGGATTCCAGAAAAGTATAAACTCGAATTTGTGTGCCCTTGAGTCACCTATCAGAGGTCCCCTCCCCCAGCCATCATGTCCCTCATTTTGATTCCAAAGTCCTTTTCATGTAAATGAGCTATCGAGCCAGTGGGAGAAAAAGTCTGGGCTCTTTGGAGGGGTGCATTTTGGAGCAGTTTGCTGTTTTCTTAAAGTTTGGGGAAGAGTATGCAGTAATCAATAGTGAAATCTGCCTGAATCTTGGAGGCTCAATGAAGGTGCTTTTGAAGCACATCACAGAGCTTGATTTTCTGTTATTTAGTGCCAAAAGTTATTACCTCAGCAGCAGTGCGATGTCTAATTTATACCAAATTGTTAGCTGAAATCTATTAAAGTTTATTAGCACCATCTCAGAATACAGTAACATCTCACTGGTTCTGCTCCTGTTTAAATTGACCAGCTGGTTTAACTCTATTAGCTTTGACGCTGAGATAAACTCGAGTCCGCGGGAGCCATCCATGGCACCGGGGGAGAATGAATACAGATGAAGCTCAGGGTATTTGGGGTGTTAGCTGCTACCAAATTGCTACAGGCTTCATCTCTCTTGATGCAGCCGCGACCCCGTTACTCCATTACCAGTGGAATGGGGAGCTGTTCTCAGAATTCAGAAAGCAGCTGTCAATGTGATGGAGTTTCCAGCAGAGAGGGAGGCGTTCCTGGAATTGGAAGGCTGACAGCCCACAGTAGTGACTTGGAGGAACGTGGATTATCTGAAACTGATTTTTCAAGACTTGTCCCCATTGCCTGCAAACCTGTGACTTCTACAAGGGGAATTGCGGTTGGATTGAGCGAGCATAGAAGATTTAATGTCACCAGTGGAGGATGCTCTGATCTTGTGTCCCTCCTACCTGTCCTCAGGGTCAAGACCTCAAAGCAAGCAGACCACAAACACATGGAAACATTTAATTAGAGGCTGAATGTTACTCTGGAATCTGCTCTAGAATGGCACACAGTGTTTGGCTGTTTTGAACTGCCCAGAGAAGTGGAACTCTTGGCCTTCAAAATCACCCAGGTCTGGTTTGGGAACTGATCTCTTTGTTTATTACCTGCACAGTTGTGAACAAGTGACTTAAACATTCTTGTTCCCAGTTTCCTCTTCAGAGATGATGTGGGGAGGGTGCGAGTGTTGTACATCAAGTGTTCAGCACAGGTACCCAGGAAATACATAGTTTCTTTATCTAACTCTCGGCTTAGTGTTTTACAGCCATTGAATTCATTGTATTTTCATTTTCCTCTAAGCTCCCTTATAATTACTTTTTATCTGATTCAAGTCTGAGAAGAACTCAAAAAAGTAGTTCAGTTCAGTTGCTCAGTCGTGTCCATCTCTTTGCAACCCCATGGACTGTAGCACCTCAGTCCCTGAGGTGGGAATCTCCGGTGGTTCAGTAGTAAAGAATACCCCTGTCAATGCAGAAGACATGGGAAGATCCATTGGAGAAGTAAATGACAACCTATTCCAGTGTTCTTGCCTGGAAAATTCCATGAAGAGAGGAGCCTGGAGGACTACAGACTATAGGGTCACCAAGAGTCGGACAGGAATTAGCAACTAAACCAACACATAATGAGGTAACAAGGTGAGGCTCCTAGTCCTGTTTCAGTATTCCCTGCACATCCCTATGTCACTATGTCCCGGAGTCCTATAAGAGACATGTACTTCAGAAGAAAAGCAAACAGCACACCAAACCCCAAGCCTATGTTAGGATCAGAACTGCATTTTCTCACATAGAAAATAAACTTATGATTACTAAAGGGGATAGTGGGGGAGGAACAGATTAGGAGAATGAGATTAAGAGATACAAACTGCTATCCATAAAATAGCTGAACAGTTCAGTTCAGTCGCTCAGTCGTGTATGACTTTGCAACCCCATGGACTGCAGCACCCCAGGCCTCCCTGCCATCACCAGCTCCCAGAGCCTGCTCAAACTCATGTCCGTTGACTTGATGATGCCATCCAACCATCTCATCTTCTGTTGTCCCCTCTCCTCCTGCCTTCAATCTTTTCCAGCATCAGAGTCTTTTCCAGTGAGTCAGTTCTTCCCACCAGGTGGCCAAAATATTGGAGTTTCAGCTTCAGCATCAGTCCTTCCAATGAATATTCAGGAATAATTTCCTTTAGAATGGACAGGTCTGGGCTCCAAGGGACTCTCAAGAGTCTTCTCCAACACTACAGTTCAAAAGCATCAATTCTTCGGTGCTTGGCTTTCTTTACGGTCCAACTCTCACATCCGTACATGACTAATGGAAAAACCACAGCTTTGACTAGACAGAACTTTGTTGGCAAAGTAATGTCTCTGCTTTATAATACACTGTCTAGGTTGGTTATAGCTTTTCTTCCAAGGAGCAAGCTTGTTTTTGTTTTTTTTTTTAATTTCATTTTCCCAAGTAGGTGACTATGGTCATTCCTGAGCATGCCTAAAGTATACTCGGTTCTGAATCTAAGGCAACCAGACCAACAGGAGTGAGGAAGAAAAGGTCCCTAGGGTGCTGGGCTGGTGACACTCAAGGGACAAAGCTCTGGAGGAAAAGGGGAAGTGAACACCATGTCACACATCCTCTACCCAGATCTTGACACCAAGCCTCCAGCACTTGACTTTCCTCACGACCCTCTGAACTTTTTCAAGATAATGTGTGTCCCTGGTACTTAGCAAGCAGTCTTTCTGTGTTAAGTGAAGGGTATCAAATAAAGCAGATGTCATTTGCTCACTTCTCAAATATGAATTAATTTAATATCTGTTCTACACCAGCACTAAACGAGATGTGGGGGACATGGTGATAAATAAGGCAGACAGTTTCACTGCCCTTGTTAGGGAGGAAGACAGACCTGAATAGGAAAGTCCCACCCATATCACACAACTAAACTGTGGTGTATGATGAAGTTTAACAAAAAATGAACACAGACAGCAATGTTTAGGGGGGATTTAATGTAAGTAGGGGCTTCCCTAGTGGCTCAGTGGTAAAGAATCCACCTGCCAATGCAGGAGATGCCGTTTTGATCTCTGGTCAGGAAGATCCCCTGGAGAAGGAAACGGCAACCCACTCCAGCATTCTTGCTGGGGAAATCCCATGGACATAGGAGCCTGGTGGGCTACAGTCCATGGGATCGCAAAAGAGTTAGACATGACTTAGAGATTAAACAACAGCAATCTAAGTAGGGTAATCAGAAATGGAATGCAGAGAGAGAACAGCTGACTGGCAGAAGCACAGAGAATATTTCAAATAAAGAAGAAACCCCACTTAAAACTCTGAAGTAGAGAAGAGTTGGGGCAGTTTGAAGAACTAAAGTGAAACTCTGGAGCTGGCTCATGAGGAATGGGCAGAAGTGAGGTGGGGTTAGAGCTCGAGAGATTGGTGAGGTTGGTTGGTCATCCACAGCTAAGTAAAACTGGGATAGCAATGGAAGTTTGTCGTCGTTCAGTCACTAAGTCATGTCCAACTCTTTGCGACCCTGTTGACTGCAGCACGCCAGGCTTCCCTGTCCTTCGCTATCTCCCAGAGTTTGCTCATATTCACGTCCATTGAGTCGGTGATGCTATTTAATCATCTCATTCTCCGCCGCCCTCTTCTCCTTTTGCCTTTAATCTTTCCCAACATCAGGGTCTTTTCCAATGAGCTGGCTCTTCACATCAGGTGGCCAAAGTATTAGAGCTTCTTCTATCAATGAAAGGGTGTTAAATAAAGAAAAGATATGATTAAGTTAAATTTAAGAAGATCGCCATCTGCTGCAGAGTTATGGGTGGATAGGGGAGGAGTCCAAGTGGAAGCAGGTTGGCAAGTTGAGACACATTTCAGTTGGGGCAGGCGATGATGGTGGTGCTTCTTGGGCTTGTAGAGACCTCAGAGGCGACTTGGCCAAGTCAGAACTAGCTAGGGCAACAACCAGAAACTAAAGCCCAGTCTCCTGACTGAACAACTGAATCCTCTAAACTTGACCATGCTCTGCCAGTGCACGGGGCAAAGGGAGATTACTGGTAGGGAAATGAAAGGGTCATTAGGAGAATTCATCTAGAACACCATGCTCAAACCAGAGCCAACAGCGCTGAGGATCCGCACACATTATTCTCTCCAAAAGGAATTTTCAATGTCACATTCAACTCCAATGACAAGCAAAAGGAAATCAATCAGAGTGTGCCTTTTGTGTGCATGCTCTGTCGTGTCTGGCTCTTTGCAGTCCCATGGACTGTAGCTCTCCAGGCTCCTATGTCCATGGGGTTCTCCAGACAAGAATACTAGAGTGGGTTGCCATTTCCTTCTCCAGGGGATCTTCCCCACTCAGGGATCGAACTCATGTCTATTGTATCTTCTGCTTTGGCAGGCAGATCATTTAGGTGGCCACCTTCTCTAATGAATTTTACTATTTCAGAAAATATCTTTGCATTTTTTCTTGACCATCATGCAGGCTCCAAGTATCTTTTCTCTGTGTAGGAAAAAGCGCAGGACTCAGTGCATAAATTCATATGAAATGATAAATTCATGCCAAGAGATGAGAAAGAAGAGACGCATAGGAAAACTGCTGGGAGCTTAGGTCTCCTACCCCAGGAGAGTCTGCACCAAAGCCCAAAGTGGAAAAACCATATTTAAAGACAGGAATCCATTTCAGCTGAATGTGATCATCATATTTATTTATTTATTGAATAGTTTTGATTTGAATTTTATTGGATCTACAATGATGTATGTATTGATCAATGGTATATTTCATATCTAATTTATTTTGGTTTCATAATTGACTAAAACAATAAGCACAGGGAGATTATATTTGATTTTATACTTGTATTAATGTATATTATCATTGCAATAAAAATACCTTATGTTCTCATTGGGATCTATAAAGGTTACTTTCCTCTAAAAAGAGTCCACATATTGCTCAAGTTTGTGAAATCCTTGTCTCAACCAAATGAAAATTAAGCAGCCATCTGCCCTAATTTAGACTACATGATATTTTTCTTCTTGGTGGTATGAGAGAGGAGAACCTGGCAGCTCCTTTATCCTTCCTAGTACGACTCCCAGAAGGTGCAAAATCTACTGGAAGTTTAAAATATGAACTTCAGTGGTGTTAACTTATTATTGTATTCCCCTAATATAGTGGGTATAGGCTCTACCTCTAAAGATGATAAGCATGTTATTATCCTCACTCTCTTTCAGAAATCTAGGGCAATGGTCTATGAAAACTGCATATCTTTTTAGAAACTCTTTATCAAGTTTGTTGTAATATTGCTTCTGTTTTATGTTTTGGTTTTTTGGCCGAGAGGCATGTGGGATCTTAGCTCCTTGATTAGGAATCAAACCCACACCTCCTGCACTGGAAGGTGAATTAACCACTAGACTGCCAGAGAAGTTCCCCAAACCTGCATATCTTTAACCCTTGGATTCAGTTTACAGAGCCCTTTGGGTTACTGAGAGGTGGGTGGGAATCCAACTCTCTTCCCCATCCAGCCTCCTATGAAGTCATCAGCATTCTTTGCATCTTTTTCTCCTCCTTTTGGTTTCCTGCTTCTAGTTGGGTACTCCTAAGATAAATGTCCCTGGTAGCTCAGAGGGTAAACGTTCTGCTTGCAAAGCAGGAGACCTGCAGGGTTCAGTCCCTGGGTCGGGAAGATCCCCTGGAGAAGGGAATGGCTGCCCACTGCAGTATTCTTGCCTGGAGAATGCCATGGAAAGAGAAGCCTAGTGGGCTATAGTCCATGAGGTTGCAAAAAGTTGTACATGACTGAGCAACTAACACACACACACATCGTGGATAATCTATGTACACAGTGTCAGGACTCTAAGGATATTGTACAGGGGAACGTTATTTTTGATGAAAGAGGGAAAAGCAACAACACTCCATAAACAACAAAACAACATAGCATTATTCTCTATGTGGTACCCAAGGGATTCAAGGTGAATGTGAGGACCTTGGGGCTCTGGGATGGGTAATTTTTAAAAAGAAACATGTAATTTCTACCCAAGACTTGCACCAATGGAAAGTACCATTCCTTAGTTGTCTGATTAGGCATATAGAAATCTCAGCAGCAAAAAAAAAAAAAAAAATTGGAGGCTCCTCATTGGAGGAAGCATACCAGAATAGCAAGGCTGGGATGGAGAGAGCAGATGAGTGCTAATGTCTTAAATGTGTCTCTTTCACCCAGCTCTGGTATGGATGGGTCCCATCAATAGGAGGATAAGATAAAAGCAAAGTGGGTTAGCCCAGGGAAGGGAATGGTTACTAAAATAGATATCCCTCTGCTTTGCTTCATGCGACCTCTATCATTCCCCATTTGCAAGGCACACCGAGCACTTCCCTGCCCCATTGCTTTTGAGGTAAACGTTAAACAGCACTGCACATGGAGAACAGCCAAAGCATTTGATAATTCATCAGCAGTGGCAAACCTGAGTGGTTCCCTGTGATGCAAATTGCTTTGGCTTCCACACTGCTCCTGTCGCGTCAAGTGCTGGTGGTAAATAGCCTTCCTTGGGATTACTATCCAGCATTCATTTTAACAACATTAATTTAAGACATGTTATCCCACTTTACATTGTGCTACATGACTTATTAGCAGAGCCGGCCCTTTGGTGACTGACGTTTAGTCATTCTAATCATCGCACTTGCCTGAGATTTGTAGGTTAACGGGACCTGGACTGGAAAAAAGATTATGTGCAGGGTTGTTTGGGTGGGACTCATTCATGACAAACACAGCAACACCTCCTGAAAAATCTACCTCTTTCTGGTTGGGTAGAGGAGAGGGAGAAGGCCACTGGAGAGGGTTGAGTCAAATCAATTTCCTCACCTAAGGACTTCCTGAGACCATCACATTGAGGAAGTAGCAGGAGCAACCACAGCAATGATGCAAATCTCCTTATGATCATTTACATTTTTCAAGTCTCTTCCTGTCTTTTGTTTCCACAATAACCCTATAAGGTAAATGTTGTTGCTGTTTACTAGCTCAGTTGTGTCCAGCTCTTCGCAACCCCATGGACTGTAGCCCACCAGGCCCCTCTGTCCATGGGCTTTCCCAGGCAAGAATACTGGAGTGGGTTGCCATTTTCTGCTCCAGGGGATCTTCCCAACCCGTGGATGGAACTTGAGTCTCCTGCATTGGCCGATGGATTCTTTACCACTGATCCACCAGGGAAGCCAGTGTAGTGGACAATTTAACAGTGTGGCATCTGGGGACTGACTGATGGGGTTGAAACTTGACTTTACTACTTACTTCCTAAGTGACCGTCAGCAAGTTACTCAACCTATCTGTGCCTCAGATTCTTCATCTTTAAAATGGGCACAGCAATCCTAATCATTCCACAGAGCTGTTGGCAAGTGGGGTTGCTACAGTAAAACACAGAACAGAGTTGGTAGCTCATCGATGGTCCTGTTCCTCTGCCTCTGCACACCTGGTGGGATTGCCTTTCCTTGTGCTGGGGCTCAGCCGTACCGCAGGATTTACTTTGACCAAGAAATGAAAGTGCAAGAATATGCATCGTTGCTGAGGAGAAGCACATGGCTCTGCTAGTGCAGGACGATACGGTACCCCCTTCCCCCTGCAACAGGGCCAGTGAAAGTCTACACAGTTGATGGAGCCCTGAGAGCTGAAGTCCTGGAGAAAGGAGATGTGGAATGGAGCTCCCAGGCAACGCATGATGGAGTATGAGTGAGAAATAACCCTATGTGATTATAAGGTTGATTTTGTTTTTTATCTGTAACTGTGCTGTTGGAGAAGACTCTTCAGAGTCCCCCAGACTGCAAAGAGCTCAAACCAGTCAATCTTAAAGGAAATCAACCCTGAATATTCGTTGGAAAGACTGATGCTGAAGCTGAAGCTCCAATACTTTCCAAGAGCTGACTCACTGGAAAAGACCCTGGTGCTGGGTAAGATTGACGGCAAAAAAAGAGGGTGGCAGAGGATGAGATGGTTAGATAGCATCACCAGCTCAATGGGCATGAATTTGAGCAAACTCCAGGAGATAGTGAAGGGCGGAAGAGCCTGGTGTGTTGCAGTCCATGGGGTCACAAAGAGTCAGACACCACTTAGCGACTGAGCAACAACAAAAAATAATCCAGCTTACCAAACTGGCAGAGAAAGTGGGCTAGCAATGCTAAGTATCACTATCAGCTTTTTTTTTTGTCTGTGCTGAGTCTTCTTTGCTGCATGAGCTTTTCTTTAGTTACGGTGAGCAGGGGCTACGCTCTAGTTGCGGTGCATGGGCTTCTCATTGCAGCGGCTTCTCTTGTTGCAGAGTACAGTCTCTAGGGCCTGTGGGCTTCAGTTGTTGCAGCTCCGAGGCCCCAGAGCATAGGCTCAGTATTTGTGGCACCTGGACTTCGCTGCCCCACAGTCTGTGGGATCTTCCAGGAAGTATGTGGGATTTTCCAATGCAAATGTGTCTCTTGCATTGGCAGGCAGATTCGTTACCACCGAGCTACCAGGAAAGCCTTCTACATTAGTATGTGTAGATCAAATAGTCACACTGTATACCCCTTATACAGTGATCGAGACAATTCTTCCTCTATAAAACTGGAAGAATAAATAAGAAAGTTTGCCCCAGTGGAGACTTCATGCCTCCACATATCTGAATAACCTACATATTCACCATTGACAACGAAGCTTTGGTGTTAGTAAGACATGCAGACTTGGACCTGTAGTGAGCTGGTAATCCAAGCAGCGACTGGAAGAATACACAGGTGAATCCTGAGAGATGCTTCTGCAGGTGTCACACATAGAGACCCGGGGATTAAGGGGTAGAGCCTTCTTCCATATTGTAGCTTGACTATCTTCACACACAGCCACCACGCCATGGGAGGGGAAGATAGATGAGGGGGAAAGGAGCCTGCTATGACAACCTAAAGGGTTGGGATAAGGTGGAGGGTGGGAGAAAGGGTCAGGAGGGAGGGGACACATGTATACTCATGGCTGATTCACATTGTTGTATGGCAGAAACGGATACAACACTGTAAAGCAATTATCCTTCAATTCAAATTTAAAAACAATTTTTTAAAGAAGGAATCTGACCTGGAGACAGCATATATTATTTCAGCCCACATTCTACTGACCAGATCTGATTATATATCCCTCCCTGCCAGCCTCCACCTGCCTATCAAAGAGGAGATAAGAAATGTTACCTTTCTGCTAGCTCAAGAGGAAAGAGAAATGATTTGGTGAACATAGAATATTGTTTACTCTGCTGGTTATAATGACAATCTCTCATAGCACTTGAGTGCTCTGATGGATGGGCTATGTTCCAGAGACTGGGTGTTTCAGGCACACAGTAGGTAGCTGAGAAATGATATCTCTACTTAGCACTCTGCAGAATGAAAAATCGAAATGACTACAAAAAATACTTCTCTGCGAGAAAGCTATAAACATGGTCTTGGTTAGCAGAGATTTCACTCAAGAGTATGAGGTTTGGTGCTTCTTCTTCTTGTTCAGTCGATAAAATGTGTCCGACTCTTTGCAATCCCATGGACTACAGCACACCACGCTTCCCTACTCATCTGGGACTTCGAAGGTGGTGCTAGCAGTAAAGAACCTGCCTGCCAATGCAGGAGACATGAAATGCAGGTTCAATCCAGGAAGATCCCTTGGAGAAGGGAATGGCAACCCACTTCAGTGTTCTTGCCTGGAGAAATCCATGGACAAAGCAGCCTGGCAGGCTACAGTCACTTCAGTAGTGTCCGACTCTTTGCAACTTAGCACACAAGCACACATCCATTGAGTCAGTGATAGTACCGAACCATCTCATCCTCTGTCGCCCCCTTCTCTTCATCAATAATGGACCCATGGTTAAAACCCTGTTGTCTGGGGCTCATGAAATGACACTGCCAAGCATGACTTGGGCAGAGGGCTGCACACAAGAAACCAATCTTTTTGCTACCGAGCTAAGCCTTGGTTGTTGATCTGTGCATGTGTTCATCATATCACATTTTCACTGGGTGCCTTTCTCATCAAGTGAGCAATTACTGGTCAAACAATATAACTTTACCCAGAGGGTCAGGAACGGATCACCCACCTCTGTACTCTCTGCCTGGAATTCTCTTATCTTGTAGCTTAAAAAAGGTAAGGTGACCTTTACCTACACCTTGGCTTAGCATGGGAGAAACAGTCTAAGAACTTGGTGTCCTGAGTTCCATGCCTGACTCTGCTTGGCTTCCGTTAAAAAATTACTGAGCAGCTAGCAATAACAGGCCAGGTTCTCTGCTCAGTGCTGGGGACATAGCAGAACCAGATCAGAAGGTCTTAGTTTTAGCCCAGTGAAAGAAAAAGACATTTAATAATACTCACACAAATAAAGATCTAACTACAAGTTGGAGACATGTGATTAAGGAAAAGTACCAGATTCTATGGCAGTAGTCTTTTCAAGCCCATTCTCTCCTTCCCACTCATCACCAAAACTCTATATTTTTTTAGCTCAGCATAAAGCCTTCCAGAGGCGCTTCTCTGGTGGCTCAGAGGGTAAAGAATCCGCCTGCAATGCAGGAGACCTGGGTTTGATCCCTGGGTTGGAAAGATCCCCTGGAGGAAGGAATGGCAACCCGCTCCAGTGTTCTTGCCTGGAGAATCCCCATGGACAGAGGAAACTGGTAGGCTATAGTCCATTGGGTCGCAAAGAGTCAGACATGACTGAGTGACTAAGCATTCATGCAAAGCTTTCCAGAAAACAAAAAAAGTTTTCTGAAACTCTTTTGCAGCTAAATGTGGTCAATTGATCGAATCTTGTCCAATGAAATGTGAGCAAAAGAGGTGAGTTGGGGACTTGCCTGGTGGTCCAATAGCTAAAACTCCATGCTCCCAATGCAGGGGGTCTGGGCTCGATCCCTGGTTAGGGAGTTAGATCTCATATGCCACAACTAAGATCCGGCACAACTAAATTAATTAGTTAATTAAAAAATAAACTTAAAAAAAAAGATAAGTTGTTCTGCTTTCTCTTTCTCCTTCTGATTAACTGGAAGTCAGATATGGTGGCCAGAACTAGAATAACATTTTTGGACTCCAAGACATAATGTTGAATGAGCCTGGTCCATCATGGTTATGGAGCTGCCTATCAGCATTTAACATCTACATATACTTTTGAATGAGAGAGAAATAAATACTGCTCTCTCATAAATGATAGGAAGGACTTAGTTTTTTAAACTTTTTATTTTGTACTGGGGTATAGCTGATTATCACAATGTTGTGATAATTTCAGGTGGACAAAGAAGGGACTCAGCCATACAAAGACCTGTATCCATTCTCCCCATAAAGTTCCCTCCCATCCAGACTACCACATGACATTGAGCAGGTGGCATATAGTAGGTCAGGAAAGATTTATTTTTTGGCAAGGTCACCTCATCTGAGAGATGAAAAAGAGCCAAGTGTATGATGAGTGTACCTCTTCATCAGAACCTCACAGGCAAGAACTTTGAAGTAAACCCAAAAGGCAATCAGGGTGGCTTACAGGCAAAAGGCAGAAGGAGGGTGGTGCGGAGTGAAGTTAGGCAGGGGATGGCAGAGCATGCATGGCATTGTAACGAAATAGATGTTCTTCCTTGGATCATTTCACCTCTTAGGCTCTCAGTTTCATATCTGTTAAGTGAGAATAGCAGACACATTTCTGCTCTCACAGAATTGCTGTAAAGAAAGAATGACATGTTGGGAGGGGGAGGGCAAAAACAGCACAGTGTTTTGGTGCCAAGGGCATTCCAACCAAGTTCAACCGGGTTGAAATCTTGTCTCTGCTACTGATGAGTTGCATGACTGGAAGCTAGTTACTAAAGCTTGGTGTGTGCCTCAGTTTCCCTGTCTGTGAAATGCAGGTAGTCATAGTATTCTTCCAACAGCACAAGAGAAGACTCTACACATGGACATCACCAGATGGTCAATACCAATATCAGATTAACTATACTCTTTGCAACCAAAGATGGAGAAGCTCTATACTGTCAGCAAAAACAAGACCAGGAGCTGACTTAGGCTCAGATCATGAATTCCTTACTGCAAAATTCAGACTTAAGTTGAAGAGAGTAGGGAAAATCACTAGATAATTCAGGTATGACCTAAATCAAATCCCTTACGATTTTAGACTGGAAGGGGCAAATAGATTCAAAGGATTAGATCTGACAGACAGAGTGCCTGAAGAACTATGGGCAGAGGTTCATGACATTGTACAGGAGGCAGTGATCAAGACCAAGAAAAAGAAATGAAAAAAAGGCAAAATGGTCTGAGGAGGCCTTACAAATAGCTGTGATAAGAAGAGAAGCCAAAGGCAAAGGAGAAAAGGAAAGATATACCCATTTGAATGCAGAGTTCCAAAGAATAGCAAGGAGAGATAAGAATGCCTTCCTCGGTGATCAATGAAAAGAAATAGAGGAAAACAATTCAATGGGAAAGACTAGAGACTCCTTCAAGAAAATCAGAGATACCAAGGGAACATTTCATGCAAAGATGAGCACAATAAAGGACAGAAATGGTATGGACCTAACAGAAGCAGAAGATATTAAGAAGAGGTGGCAAGAATACACAGAAAAACTATACAAAGAAGATCTTCACAATCCAGATAATCCCAATGGTGTAATCACTCACCTAGAGCCAGATATCCTGGAATGGGAAGTCAAGTGGGCCTTAGGGAGCATCACTATGGACAAAGCTAGTAGAGGAGATGGAACTCCAGTTGAGCTATTTCAAATCTTAAAAGATGCTACACTCAATATACCAGCAAATTTGGAAAACTCAGCAATGGCCACAGAACTGGAAAAGGTCAGCTTTTGTTCCAATCCCAAAGAAAGGTAATGCCAAAGAATATTCAAACTACCACACGATTTCACTCATCTCACAGGCTAGCAAAGTAATGCTTAAAATTCTCCAAGCCAGGATTCAACAGTAGGTGAACTGGCAACTTCTAGATATTCAAGCTGGATTTAGAAAAGGCAGAGGAACCATAGACCAAATTGCCAACGTCTGCTGGATCATCAAAAAAGCAAGAGAGTTCCAGAAAAACATCTACTTCTGCTTTATAGATTATGCCAAATCTTTTGACTGTGTGGATCACAATAAACTGTGGAAAATTCTTCAAGAGATGGGAATATCAGACCACCTGACCTGCCTTCTGAGAAATCTGTATGCAGGTCATGAAGCAACAGTTAGAACTGGATGTGGAACAATAGACTGGCTCCAAATTGGGAAAGGAGTATGTCAAGGCTGTATATTATCACCCTGCTTATTTAACTTATATGCAGAGTACATTATGAGAAACGCTGGGCTGGAGGAAGCACAAGCTGGAATCAAGATTGCTGGGAGAAATATCAATAACCTCAGATATGCAGATGACACCACACTCATGGCAGAAACTGGGAAGAACTAAAGAGTCTCTTGATGAAAGTGAAAGAGGAGAGTGAAATAGTTGCCTTAAAACTCAATATTCAGAAAACTAAGATCATGGCATCTGGTCCCATCACTTCATGGCAAATAGATGGGAAAACAGTGGAAGCAGTGATAGACTTTATTTTGGGGGGCTCCAAAATCACTGCAGATGGTGATTGCAGTCATGAAATTAAAAGATGCTTGCTCCTTGGAAGGAAAGCTGTGACCAAACTAAACAGCATATTGCAAAGTTGAGACATTACTTTGCCAACAAAGGTCCATCTAGTCAAAGCCCTGGTTCTTCCAGTAGTCGTGTATGGATGTGAGAGTTGGACTATAAAGAAGCTGAGTGCCAAAGAATCGATGCTTTCTTACTGTAACGTTGGAAAAGACTCTTGAGAGTCCCTTGGACAGCAGAGAGATCCAACCAATCAATCCTAAAGGAAATCAGTCCTGAATATTCATTGAAAGGACTGATGTTGAAACTGAAACTCCAATACTTTGGCCACCTAATGCAAAGAACTGACTCATTTGAAAAGACCCTGGTGCTGGGAAAGATTGAAGATGGGAGGAGAAGGGGATGATAGAGGATGAGATGATTGGATGGCATCACCAACTCAGTGGACATGAGTTTGAGTAAACTCTGGGAGCTGGTGATGGACAGGGAAGCCTGATATGCTTCAGTCCATGGGATCACAAAGAGTCGGACATGACTGAGTGACCGAACTAACTGAATAGTATTTACTTCCTTAGTTGGCTGAGATAAATGAATTAAAATTGTCAGACACTTAAAATAGTATCTGCTACCTAGTGAGTGCTGTAGACATGCTTGTTAAATAAATGAATGAAAGAACAGTTTTTTATGACTTAAACAAACATTCTCTGCCATAACCCAAAGCGGGATACTCCATGACCCACCTCCCAGAATATTGGAAGTAAAAACACGAATAAACAAATGGGACCTAATTAAAATTAAAAGCTTTTGCACAACAAAGGAAACTATAAGCAAGGTGAAAAGACAGCCTTCAGAATGGGAGAAAATAATAGCCAATGAAGCAACAGACAAACAATTAATCTCAAAAATTTACAAACAACTCCTGCAGCTCCATTCTAGAAAAATAAACAACCCAATTAAAAAGTGGGCCAAAGAACTTAACAGACATTTCTCCAA